>JAUCMX010000029.1:8902442-8999942 GCA_033459395.1 Hemibagrus guttatus | reverse complement strand
CTTGGTGAGGTCAGGTAAGTAACACCAACCATAACCTCAGTAACTAAAAGGAAAATATCTCTCTCTCTCTCTCTCTCTCTCTCTCTCTCTCTCTCTCTCTCTCTCTCTCTCTCTCTCTCTCACACACACACACACACACACACACACACACACACACACACACACACCATAGGTTCTTTGTATAATTAATATAACTCCTTTCTATCTATCTATCTATCTATCTATCTATCTATCTATCTATCTATCTATCTATCTATCTATCTATCTATCTATCTATCTATCACATAAATATAAAATACATTACACATTAGCCTATTCCCCTGACCTCTGTCACTCACAGTGGAGAAGTATCCCTGCATTTGTAGCCTGCAGCTTCAAAAGGTACCATGCAGGTGTGTATGCAAATGTCAGAAACACCTCCTTTGACAACACCATGAGAAAAGATGGCTCATTAGTGAATAAACCCAAGGGCAGTCTACACATCCCCAGGTGACTATTCAGGTGTTGGGCTTGTCAATACTTCACTCCACACCACACTTCTGCGACAAACAGAGGAGGGAGTAATAGGAGTTGCTCTGAGGGTGTGGTGTGGGTGACTGCATACCAGTTTGATTTAATGGTCTTGAGACCATTAAATGGGTTCATTGTGTAGGTGATTATGACCATAGTAGACGACAGGAAGCTCCAAAAGAAATTGAGGTGGGTTAATATTTATAATAAAGGTAATTGGGCACAGTTCACTGGTGATAGTAGAGGCCATGTGTGATTTTAAGGGCTAAGTTTAAAGTATAAAGTGCCTCTAGGTTTCAGTAATTACTTTCTCATGCTCCATGTACGGGAGTAAGTGAGACAAGTCAACATGTGGTTTTTTCTTCTAGCACAGAAGCAGTGGGTGATATTCTGGGTGTATATTACAGTATAAAACAGTGTAGTGATGTTTGTCTGGGTGTGTTGGTCATTTAAGGGGTAAAAGAAAGATCACTATCACACTATCAGTAATCGGATAGTTTTCATTTATTATTATTCTGTTTTCTTTCGTTGTTAAAAGCACCAGAGCTTTATTTTCATTTATTGAAATGGCCAGTTGATTCTCCCCGTGGAATGGAATGGAATCTTTATTATGGTCTTTAGGTCGTACAAATGATTCATGATGATGGGGTGTTTTCAAGACCTCCATGCTGAGTACAAGTGGAATTTGGAGACAGCTGTTAATCCCTGAATATTTGTCTTCGTGGAGCAGTTTAGGCTTAGTTTGGTTTTCTTCTTGCACCAATTCAGCCTCGGGTTTGAGATAAGTTACCTCCTTGGTGGAAGGCAAACAGCAAACCAAGCCAGTGACATCCATGCAGAGCCTGAGGATTAGAGGATTAATGCCAAAGTCAACAATTATGATGTGTTTAAATTACTCTTAAATTTCTTCAGCTGGACAGCAATTCATCAGGTTATTTTATAGATCTTTTTTAGTGTCTTAGAAAAATGGTTTTGTATTTTTTTAAAGATCAGTTGCCATGCCATTTGTGGAGATTGCCCATTATTGATACAAGATACACGATAAAAAGGAATATTTATAAATATTTACCCTAGATTATTTTAGATACCGTTTTTCTTGACACATGAGCCTTCATGGATTTCTACATACAACTGAAATCTGCTTCATCACAGTATTATAGCTATGGTGACTATTTTCAACCATAAGCACTAGCACTTGTGGGTTGCCTCAGCTAAAGGTTTTGCTTTAATACATGCAGCTGTAAGGTCATAAAGGCTTGTTTGCACTGCCTCCCATGACCACCAGAGCAATCCCGAACAAGCCCCTGATGTTTTCACCACATGACGTCAGATCTACGAGTTCCCAAACAATTCGGAAAGAGCTATGCAGGCTCTTTTTGTTTTACATCTCCTTTGTATTCTTTGATGCGAGAGCTTGTGATTAGTCTTTGGTTTGGTAAGCACTTGTATTTTGTGAACTGTATTTAAGATACCGTGGTTTGAAATTGAGACTTGTGAACGACCGAGTTGCAGCTCGGCTCCAGGAAATGATAGCCCTGACTCGACGTCCCACCCTGCTTTGTTGAAGGGATTTGATCAGTCACGAATGATGCCATGTTATAATAAATGGCTGTAATTCTATAGCAGGCAAACTTTATAGGGGAAACTGTTGCATAGCCCTGTATAAGTGAGTAATAATTGTCTTCATAGTTCTCCATGTATTGCTTTTGTACCTGTTTGTACAGGTGCACAAGAAAACCAGCCAGTATTAAATTCCCACCAACAGACAGTCCAGTTGTGTATGATACTCTGCTACTCTCTTCCATAATAAGGCAATTTAACTTCACATGTGGTGGTGAGTCTCTTGGAAAAACAACCGAGGAAATAATATTTGAATGACAACAACACAGAAAAGTCACATAAACTGATTGTGATGCCCAAATAAAATATTTTCTGTACACATATAATTATTAGAGACTTCACATTTTTCACATCTGCTTTTATTGTCACGTCCCCAGAATGATTCATTCAATTTCACATGTAGTGAATGTGTCTCTGTTTTCACAAGTGATTTCCTATCCATCATGATTAATATGAATGCTAGTTCTGCCGGAATCCCTGCCTGAATTTTACACATAATCTATACTGCCTTTAAACATCACGTGATCACAAGCATACTTAATATCTTTCTCTCTCTCTGTCTTTCTCTGTCGAGCTATACATCCCACTCCTGAGCTCCCAGTGTTCTGAGTTTCCAGTGTGACCACTCGCTCTACCCCTGGTCGGAGTCTCGTCGCTTGATGATTCTGTGGATGGATCTGTGTGGACAGCCTGTGACCAGGAGACAGCCGTGGACAGAGCCACTTGGGGACTATAACACCGTCACTGATCTGCTGTTACATCTGTCAGCTTCTGACAGCAAGGAATTAGTGTCTATAATGAACTCAGAAACTACATTGACCTAATAGTTCCTCATGGGCCCTTGGTTGCTGTTGTAGAAAGGACACTATTTACATTTACATTATTTACTGTCCAGTGTCACCCAAATGAGGTTCCCTTCTGAGTCTGGTTCCTCTCAAGGTTTCTTCCTCAGATCATCACAGGGAGTTCTTCTTTGCCACCGTCGCTGCAGGCTTGCTCATTAGGGATAAATAGGGATAAAGTAGTTTAATAATTTAATGATTCATTTTTCCCCTCTCCTTTCTGTCTCTATTTTTGTAAAGCTGCTTTGAGACAATGTCCATTGTAAAAGGCGCTATACAAATAAATTGAATTGAATTCATATTTTTTCAGTTTTCTCTTAAATAGAATTCAATATGCATTCAATATTCAATCTTGTTCACATTGAAATAATCACAAATACCAGGTCACTCCAGCATGAAAAGTACAGAGACAATGGATGAGGAAAAGAAGGAGACAGTAAAGAATTTGCATATGATGGACTACCTCACCTCACACAATGTGACTGTAGTTCAATTTTCACTGTAGTTCAGACTTTTTACTGTAGTAAATAAATTTCATGTACATCTATCTATACCGCCTCCTCTCTAGAGTCTGAATCCAAGAGCTTTCCTAAGCAAAAGCTGATGATGGATGAAGAGATTTATCCCATTAACTTATGAGATAAACAATAAATATATATTAAATGAGCATTAAAAGAAAGCTAAACGTAGAATCATTCAAAATGTTCAGTAATCCGGCCACGGAGGGCATATGAACCCTATCCGCTTAATTTAATTGGCAAAGGCTGTGTGTTGAATCCCCAGTGCCATCATTTGTCAAATACAGTGAGGTACACACACTGAGAAAACATTATTTAGTTCTGAATGCTCTTTTCTTTGCCTGTGCAATCCTGCTGAAAAGAAGGATTGTTGACACAGCACATATTGCTCCGAGGAGAAGGGGCAGGAAAAATCAACTGGTATTATTTGCTCTTGGTGTAGGAATTAATCAGTCCTTTAATGTCCATAATTTCCTATAGTTCTCTACCATAGTGTATATTTGTTAATGCCTGATGTTTGGAAGCTGCTCAAAGCAAAACTTGGCACAATACAAAATCTTGATTTATAGACTAATTACACAGTACTCACTGTATGCAATCATAATATAAAAAAAATAATGAGATTCCAAGCTTCTGCCATTTCAATGGATCACAAAATACTTCATTACACCTTTATTTCCTTGCAGGTTCACACTATTCGCTTTAGTCGGAAGTGGCCATAGATCTCTAATTGCTCCTTGTGTTGTTTTAGTGAGACTCGTTTATGTGTATAGTATCACTGATAACTTGAAGGCAGGTAGTTTTTATGGACGTTGGACCCTATTTTCGGTTAAATATTCTCATCACTGACTGCATTATTATATAAATGCATTACTATACTAATGCTATGCTGTGTATGAGCTTAAACAGGTTTAAAATCAAATCTCAGACCCGAAGGATGGGAACCTATACATACTGTGAGGCGTTAATAATAGCCAGACTAGAGAGAGAGAGAGAGAGAGAGAGAGAGAGAGAGAGAGAGAGAGAGAGAAAGAATTATACAAAAGGCACTCTGGGTAAGGTCTTGCACACATGTACTGTATATGCACATAGCTTTCACCCCTACATTAAAAAAAAAAAAAAAAACACCTACACAAAAGGTATTTTCAAAAATATCTCCATCCACATGAAAATATAAAATGATTTGAAAAATCAGAATAATTTGGCCTTCGTTAGTCAATGGTCACTGCAACGAGCTCCTTCTCATTTACAGGTGATTACAAAATACTGTCATTTGAATGAAGACCATTAAATCAGTCACCTAGATCCTTGTTATGCCCCAATACTGATTGTTTTTGGCTCTGGCATTAATTCTGAAACTTCGGTTTGTATGATTCGAGTGTGTGTGTGTGTGTGTGTGTGTGTTGCTGTCTTAGCTGCATTATTGCAAGGCTTCACTTGAAAGCCTTGAAAGCTTTACACTTTAGCACTTAAGACATCATCCAATCCCCCAAATTACCAACTCTCACTACTCACAATGAACTACTTTCTCATAGGTGACTGAACATCTCATCTTATTTGATGTGTAGGACTCCATATACTATACTGTGTAGCATAATATCAATGTTTACAAGATAATATTAAAAATGCTGATCCAGTTGTGTTAGAATTCATAGGCCACAATATTGTAATCAATAATAATGATATAAAAAAACACCTTCATATTTCATAAAGTGGATTGGAATTAGCCAGTTTACTCTGGACCTTTTGGAAATAAAAATAAAGCTTAAAAATGAAAGGCAGTATAAATGTATGATACAGAAGACACATGAGTTCCTCGGCTTTTCTTGATAACTAAACACAACGATGCAAATAAGTATTTTCAGACAGAGGGAATGGAGCTTTCTCAACAGTTAACTATAAATAGCCTTCCTGCATGTACGAAAATGCACTGATCAACATTTCGGATTGATTCTCTCTTGTCCTGTCCTGCTGGAGTACATGGAGCTACAGGCGGAATCTGGAATTCGTCTGTTTCACTTGTAGCTGTACATGTCCCATCATGCTGATGCAGTAATCTGTTAATGCTTCTCACATGCCTGAGTTGCTAGCTCAGCTAACTTTTTCCCCCCTACCTGCCTCTCTGATATATTTACTCCTTATAGCTCCGTCCTTCATGCTCACCTATCCCATCTCCTTGCTTTGCCGTATCCTATCATTTCTAAGTGGGATGTAGTGTTTGTGTCTTCGCTGAAAGATGTTTCTGATTCTGACCCCACAATTCCACAGCCATCCTGATAACCTAAGCGAGCTTCAATATCTGAGAGATGACTTAATGGCCCGAAAGATTCTTCTGAAAAGGCATGTTCTCCTGTGCATATAAATAAAGAGTAAACTCTATAAACTCTGCAGGATTTTTTTTTTTTTTATCTTTCCAACATCTTTTGTTTTTCTGCCATTTTTTTTTCTAAAGCAGTACGTTTCCTACTGCCAACTAGCCTAGAGCATAAGAAATAAGCAGTGTGAATTCCAAGCACGTACAAAACAAAGTGTTTCCTAATATGGCAGGTGTTAACTAAAATTACATTTGTGACTTGTTTTAATTTAATTTACTGTATAGTATCATTTAATATGGATCTAGTAAATATTCAGTGTATAATTTATCAATAGAGAGTTTACAGAAAATTAGCTTAAGGAAGTTAATAGACCTTTATTATTAAAAAAGCATGTTTCTAATTATCATTTTATCTATCATCTAGCAATCGATAAGTCATTGACACATTCCAGTATTTCCTGAATGGACCTGAATGTAACCTGAGTCTTTTGAAGCACAAAAATGTTTAAGCAGAAGCACTCAGGTCCAAATATCAGTCACCAAACCAGACAGTCTCTTAGACCACACAGGAAGTGCTTCATATATACCAGCACTTTCCCTCAGTACTGGGATTATAGCTCTCTTACCAAGTGACAATATTCTTCCTCTATTGTCTGTCCAGCAGATGAAAAACATGCCATAAACACTTGCTTTGTAACCATAAAGACAAAATGACATCCTATAATAGTCATTAAAGCATAACAAAAAGACTTTAACACCTTTAATATATTAGTATATTAAATTATAATTAATGTGATTGTTGGAATATGCAGCTTTTCTTGGAAACACTGGGATTGAGGTGAGAATACACACAGGATGGGATGTTAGCCCTATGTGCTGAGTGTGCTGTCCACCATGCAGACACACTCCCAAAGAACTCTACATGGACATTGGGAAAAAATGCAAAACTCCACACAGATAGTAAACAAACCAGGGACCAGGAAATATGATAGCATATAAATGCTACCTGCTCACCAACCATCCTGCCCTTGATTACTATATCAGTAAATGAATTAATTATAATATTCCTTTATACAGTTATCAATGGGGCATTGGTGGCTCAGTGGTAGGTTTCTTGCCTGCCATGTGGATGGCCTGGGTTCAATGCCCAAAGCCACTAGATGTGGTGCCGCTCCCAAGCCAGCGGAAAAAAAAGGGAGGGTTGCGTCAGGAAGGGCCTCTGGTGTAAAACCTGTCCCAAATTGTTGTGTGGACCAGTTGGTCCACTGTAGCGACCCCGAACAGGGAGCAGCCAAAAGCAAGTTCTTCATTATACAGTGATCACATTTAGTAGTTCTGTAAGTAGCTAATTTATGTTATATAGCCAGAGTAATTGTGAGTACACTAACTAATGGTGTGTAATATTCCACAAATGAAAAGATATAATTTGCTGTAGGCTACAACACTTGCTGGTCATTGACTGTAATCTTATGTCTCTTCTTTATTTTTTTACCTTATATAAGGAGAAAATATTCAAATAGATGCTTTATCATCATAATTGGCAAATTTGAATTCATTTATTTTTTAAATGATATTTTCATGTATAAAAATCAATTGGAGTATTCAATTCACCTCAACCCAACAAAGGAAAAATGACAGCTTAGAAATTTGGCCCGAAAATTAATAAAATAAAACCGTATTTGGAAAAGGTAAAATAGTTTTTACAGTGCAGAAAGTCGTACATTAGCAGCTCTATATAGTGAGAACTAGAAAAGAAAGTCAATGTTTGCTAGAATACAATATAGAGGAAATGAAACCAAACAAAAAGAACAGGACACCCTTTATAGCTCAATGCCACATCCACACTTGATTTATGAAAAACGGGAAGTTTAATCTGTCCTTAATTCAAATAATTTATGTTTCCCTTCAAAACTTAAAAGAAATGTACTGAATGGTGGTGATATTTACCAGCCAAGGACTCCTAACTCTTGGCTTGGAGTAACACTTCTTGCACAGAGGAACTACTTGAAATGCCCCTTCTAAACATTTGGCCAAAACCAACACCAGCCAAAAAATCCAGATAAGCCTCAAATAAGCCACATCTGCTCCATGTACATTTTACGGTTGGAGGGAAATTTAGAAGAAGAAGAAGAAGAAGAAGAAGAAGAAGAAGAAGAAGAAGAAGAAGAAGAAGAAGAAAGGTAATGAAAATAGACATAATCAAAAAATTCATACTGCATTCTGAAAGTTCACAATCCCCTCTGTGAGGATATGAAATTGTGTTGTAAATCATTCAGTGTAATTATTTTGCATCATCAGAGTACTGATTCGTCTAAGATTAGTTTAAACAGAAGTCAACAATATTTGTTGGGATTTATATGGATGAATCTGCTCAACAATGGTTGTTAGCCACCTAAACAGCCTTACAGGGAAGAGGAATAGGGATAGGTGTTTGATCTTCTGATTAATGATCATGTGACAGTGATGCCTTCTGGGGATTATGGAAATTAGTGTCTAAAACTTCAGGAGTCACAGACACTCCAGATGCTAACTGAGGTTTGTTGGACTGGACAGTCAGAATGGTATGAGTGAAAACCTCTGATGCAGGAATCAAAGACATATTGTGTAGGAAATCAACAGTGTTCTTGACAACTCCTCAAAATGAAATGACTCTCCACTTGTCCAATTTCTTGGGAACGATAGCCAGAGCTCAATCTCACTGACACTCCTATAGTTGAGGCCAAAGTTTTACATACACCTAGACATTTAATCTCAGTTTTTCCAGACATTTCATTTTACCATAAATTTGTTTCGGCAGGTCAGTTAGGGCATCTACTTTCTATAGCTGTTCACATCCGAGATCATTATAAAACACTCAAGAAAGCTTCTGTGATGGAGTGGCTATCACAGACCATTAAATCTGAAACCTATAAAAGGTTTTTGGACTAAACTGAAAAAGAGGAATGGAGAAGTCTTCTGACAAAATATTGTGAGAAGTTTTGAATGGTTACTCCAAGCACTTGATTCAAGTTCAAGCAATTAAATGTCAATGCCACCATATTGGTCATTCCTATATGAAATGCTTGCAATTAGTCCAAAATGCAGCTGCTAGACTCCTTACTGGCACATGTAAATTTGAGCACATCACCCCCGTCTTACTCTCTCTGCATTGGTTGGCGGTTTATTTTAGAATAGAGTTTAAGATTTTACTCTGCTAGATGTTTAAGGTCATCAAATCAGAATCTGTTAAAGGTTCCCAGATCAAGGTTAAAAAGAAATGGAGGCCAGGCTTTTGCCATAGTTGGCCCCAAATTGTGGAATAGCCTACCTTTATCTATTAGGATAATCCCTACAGAATCTCTGTTTAAAGTAAAACTCATCTTTTAGAAAAGGCTTATAACATTTGAGTCATCCTGAGCATGTTTTTTCTCTGCATGTACTATTTCCTGTACCATGTCATTTTACGGTGTTTTATTGTTTCGATTGGTGTTTTATTATTTTGATCTTATAATTTTGGTACAGGCAGCATGGTGGCTTATTGGTTAGCATGTTTGCCTCACACCTCCAGCATCCTGGGTTTGAGTCTTGCTCCCACTCACAAATATGTGTGGAGGTTGCATGTTCTCCCTGTGCTTGGTGAGTTTCCTTAGATCGGATACAGACAATGGAATGGAATTTTTGTACAGCACAATGCTCAACGACTGTTGTTTTATTGTGCTATATAAATAAATAAACTTAAACTTAAACCAAGTACTACCAAAGTGTATGTAAATGTTTGACCCACTGAAAATCTGAAATAGGAAATAAAAGCTGAATAAACCTGTCTCTTCCCTAATAAGTAGATGCTCTAATTGACCTAAAGGTTAATCTATGGCAAGATGAAGTGTATGGATTTGTCACTGTTAGACTGTAATTTCTCCATAAATGCTTTCCAGACCTGGTATGTGACCTGTAGTCCCCTCTCTGACGTGATGCTGTCTGTGATTGAAAGACATTTCAAAGGTTATTGGAAATGAAGTGAAATGAGCTGGTTGGATTTCTAGAATCTTAAATGGCCAGCAGGGTAGGATGTCTTGCTTTGCAAGGATGGCAGATCTCTGATGAAATGTATTGCAAGTTGAGACAATGGATATGTCTAGAACTGGAAATGGGAGGAATTTGCCTGATGGGAGAGTATGGCAGATCTGCTTGAGGGTTAGACAAGAGTTTATTTGATCCTCCCTTTAAAAGTTATGCGAG
Organism: Hemibagrus guttatus; assembly: GCA_033459395.1. Taxonomy (NCBI): domain Eukaryota; kingdom Metazoa; phylum Chordata; class Actinopteri; order Siluriformes; family Bagridae; genus Hemibagrus; species Hemibagrus guttatus. The sequence goes on along the minus strand of JAUCMX010000029.1, from coordinate 8,989,920 downwards.
AGGTGCTGCAATGGAGCTGGCATTGTGGAAGAATCATCAGTAGAAGTTGTGTCTTTAACAACAATAAAATGCATTAAATTCTTGGGGGTTTTTTTTGCTTTCACAAATATGTCATTCTGAATAAACATTTGTGGGATGTTTTTGACATTATGAGTGCCTCGGATTAGGGAATTGAGGTGTGTTGTTTACAGTGGCGATCATGAACTTTTCCAGCATGTCCTTAAGGAAATCTTTAACAAATATTTGATAGGCAGAGAAAGCACTGACTAGGCCATATGGCATTGCCATGTATTTACAGTGCTTCTATTCAACATATTCGCAGCTGAGGATTAGATTTATATACATACTTTAGAGATCATGCTTGGAGAATATGGTGTCTGCTTTTAATTTTTAACAGTGATTTGGATGAGTTTATGATAAAATCCATACAGCGACAGAAACCTCATTTTTCTGTACGCAGAAAAATGTACTCGATGTACTCAACCATAACTTTGTTTTTGTGGGATGCTAATAGATGTGAGACAAGGGTGAAATAGTGCTTGAGAGCAGGTTGATGAGGGATTGTGTGGTGGTACGGTGCTTTGCTAAACATCGTGAACTCATTCTAGGACTCAGAAAAGCACTGATATGGAGGCAGCTGTTATAGTGGAACAAGACAGACTCTTTTTACAACAGCAGTGATGAGATGGTTCTTGGGTTGTGAAGCTGATAGGTACCATGCCAGACCAGGCACAATGTGGTTTTTAGGGGAGTCTGTGAATAGTAAAGAGAACTCTTTGATGTATACTGCACTGGTGTGAAGCTGCTTTGGAGTAATAAAATGACTCCCCTCTCCCACTGGTTTTCCATCCGACACTTGAGCTTTAAGAGTTTATACAATAATCCTGACATGTTCCTGGCCTCCCGGGTGTTATGTGTTGAATGCTGAAAGTGGATGGAGAAAGAAGTGTCTGAATAATGGACCATGGAAAGTATACAGAATTGTTTGGGAGAGATAAGATAAGATAAGATAAGATAAGATAAGATAAGATAAGATAAGATAAGATAAGATAAGATAAGATAGAACTTTATTAATCCCGAAGGAAATTCTTTCGTCAGAGACTACTACAGATTACAAGAGAAATGAATATACATGAAATATAAATGAAATATTCTAAATATACAAAAAGTATACAAAAGTACAAAAAAGGTGCTAGGGAACTAAGAACATACTGCACATAGTATGCACATGGTAGGGTATTGCACATGGTATTATATTAATGTACATTGTAATTATTGTGAAATAATTGCATTTACTCTACTGAAATAGCACAGTAGAGTAGAGAAATACCACATTAGAGTATGGTTGTTTAAGCATGCATTTGAGTGTTGAGCCTCTTTGGTAATGGATCAGACTGAACATTGTGCAACACAGTGAATACCTACTCTATACAGTTCTGTTTTTATTTGATAGGTAGCTTACTACAGATGTCCAGAGTCTCTTATGTCCTTCTGCAACATTACTTAACAAACATATGTCAGGAAATCACATCCCATCTGAACTGCTCTTTAGAAGACAGTATCAACAAAACCAGTTAAACAGTTTAAATGCTGGCAATATTCACTTTAATACACCACTTTTAATTTAAAAGAAAAATGTAGAGAAAATGTTAAAGGTGAATTTCAGGTTGCAGGTTTCAAGGGATGGCATATGGAGCTACTCTGTTGATTAAACTCAAAGCAGCGCCAAACTTTCCTTAATCCTCTCCCTGTCAACATTTTTGCTTCCCTACTCTCTAGCCTCTAAACTACATTGCTCTATGAATCTCTAATCCCTCCCCCTCCTTGCCAAGGTAATTAGAATCCACCAGCAGGCTTGGAACTCACAGTGTACACCTTGTTTCAGACCAGCTACCCTGACTTTCCGGATGTGGCAGGCAAGGCTCCTTGCTGTTTCCGTTCCTCTTTATCAACCCATCTTTTGAGTTCTGCAGAAAGAGTGTAAGAGAGAGAATGAACAAGAGAGATTACTGTGGAGATGAGGTCTCACTTCAGGCAGACATCTGGTTCAGTTAGCAGTCCCCTGAATAGCTTCTAATGCTGCCTCAAGCAATGTTGTGTCATGAACAGTTTTGGATAGGACACCAAGAGTACCACAGAATTAAGCACTGGGACCATTGCTAAATACACAGCTACAATAATATGGTACCTAGCTTGATACACAGTGTGTAAATTCAAATAACAGTTGTTTATGCTGCCATACTTAAGTGGATATATGGATACATCTCCTATCGAGGTGAAGAGTAAGCCATTGTTAAGGATAGAAAAGATTAGGGTTAGGGTTAGGGTTAGAGAAGTAGATGTTCTGTGAATCTTATTCTCAGCTCTCTCACTTCAAATCATCCTACCTGCACTATCACTATAATATATTAATTTCTCATCCAGTCCATCTTTCTCATGCCTAATGAAAATTGCAGCATCTACCAACTCTATCACTTCCATCTCTGCCTCCATTTGGCAGTGTCACCATCTACAAACCATACAGCATACCTGTATTCCATACTCTCACTAAAGATCACAATGTCATCTTCAAACATCATCAACCCCTGTCTGATCTAATCCCTCAACCTGTCCACCACCATTACAAATAAGAAAGGTCTAAGAGCCAATCTTTGATGCAATCCCACCTTGAACCAGTCTGTCATTCTACCACACATCTAGCTGATCAACTTTCTGCCACTGTAGCTTTGCACATCCCATTTATTCTTACAAAATGGTACCAGCACACTTCTTATCCACTCCTTACTTTCCAAGATGCTGTTAAACAGTCTGGTTACAATTTCTCTGGCATTTCTCCTAAACATCTCCATGCCTTCTCTGGTATGGCATCTGGACCAACCACTTTTCCACTCTTTACTCCCTTTGTAGTTGTCCTCACTTCATCATTACTTCTCCCAGACAGTACTTGATTCAATTTCCGCACTTCATCTAACCTTCTCTTTCACTCACATTTTCTTCATTCATCAGTTCCTCAAAGTACTCCATCCACCTTCTTAACTCACATTCACTAATTGTTAGCAGATTCTCAACTGCATCCTTTATCACCCTAACCTGCAGCACATCCTTTCCAGTTCCGTCCCTCTGTCTGGCAAAGTACTTTTCTCCTTCCCTAGTGTCCAGGTTCTCATACAGCTTGTCACTTTTTCTTAGACTTCCAGTCTACTTTCTGAGTATCCCAATTCCATTTCACAAGACTCTCTTACCACTTCAGCAGTAGTTGCCCAGTCATCCCAGCACTTATCTCACCTCCTCTCTGAATTTCACACAGAAGTCTTCCTCTTTCAGCTTTTACAAACAGATCCTTGCTTTAGTCCTCACTCTCTTCCTCTAGTTCTCCGTCAAAGTCTTCCTACAAATCATCATTCGATGCTGTCTAGCCACACTATCCCTTGCCACCACCTTATAGTCTCTGATCTCTTTCAGGTTGTATCTCTTGCATAGGACATTGTCCACCTGTGCTCTTTCTTCTTCTTAAAATATGTATTTACCACCACCATTTCCATCCTTTTTTACCACTATCTACCATTCCACATTCCTTTCCTTGACACTCTACCTACCCATCACCTCTTCATCACCTCTGTTCCCTTCAGCAGCATGCCCAATGAAGTCTGCTCCAATCACAACTCTTCTTCCCTTAGATAACTGCTTCATCGCATTATCCAACTCACTCCAAAAATCTCCTTCATCTCACACCCCAATTAATCATCACCCATTTTCACACTCATCACTCTGTCAGAGACTCTCTTCACCTCCAATACACTCTTAAAAAAACTCCAAAATACTCTTCCTTCAGGATTACCCCTACACCGTTTCTCTTCCCATCCACAGCATGGTAGAACAGTTTGAACCCACCTTTGATGCTCCTGGCCTGGCCATCCAATTGGTCATTTGTAAGCACAGTATGCCTATCTTTCTCTGCTCCATAATATCAGCCATCCCTTTCCCTCTACTAGTCATAGTGCCAAGATAAAAAGCTTTGACTCTCACCTCTATACTCTTACACTTCCTTCTATACTGCTGCCTCTGGACACGCCTTCCCCTCCCTGTCTCCTTCAACCAACAGTAGCATAGTTTCCACCTGTATCCTGCTGGTCAACAGTACTGGAAGTGGTTGTAAGTAACCCAGGCCTTCAATCTGGGAAGGTCTACAAATTTGATTTGGCACAGGTTTTACACCGAATGTCCTTAATGACGCAGCCCTCCCATTTTATCCAGACTTGGGATTGGCACTGACAGTGTACTAGGTAGTACATCCCTATAATGTTGCTATTTGAGCTGATTTTGCATTCATGAACAGGAGGGTCAGAGTAGAAGGGGATGTCTAAAAGTTTTTAAATGAATGGAGCTGCTGGTCTCTGCTGCATCAGCAAGGTCTAGATACAGGATGCACCTAGATGAGCAGATATAACATATAGGAAAATATTTAAGAGCTGAAGAAAAGCTCCAGGTATTTAACAGCATCAGAAGGAAGCAGGTTAGCTTGCTAAAAGAAGCTGAGGAAAAAGCCAACACTTTGATGACACAACTTCTCACAAAATCATGCACCCTTTGGATGCAAAAGAGTGACAAAATATGTGCATTTAAAAAAGTAGAGGAAGAGGTTTAAGACAAAGGCAACTGAACTCAGATCCATGACATGAATCTTTTTTTAATCTTTTTTTTATTGTTTAAGTGTGTAAACTTAATTTTAGTGTCATTACAGGCATTTTGACTCCTTTAGATCGTTTATGCTGATCTTGAACCCCAGGACACCATCAGTGAGGCATTCACTGCTCCAGTGTCAAACAACTTCTACAGCCAGGCAGATTCTCCAGCTTCTATCATTATCTTCTTGAAAACCAGTACACAGTCCATATTCCTGCACTGGTATTTTTGGAGTAATCAGCACCTCAGAATGACTAAAAAAGCATTAAATGTTTTTAAGAGCATTTAGATATTTCAAAAAGTGACTTCAGGATCTTTACTAAGTACTTTGTACGAAAAGCATCATGGAAGTGACTTACTGCCTTAATTCTTCTTGGGTGTGATGCTACATACCTTGGTGTATGTGGATTTGGGAATCTTCTGCCATTACACTCTGAAGAATCTCTTCAACTCTTTTAGGTTTATGGAGAAAATAACTGTATTGCTATTTTCTTCAAAATAGCTGCATGGCTATTTTCTTGTCTATACACTGATATCCAGTTGGCTCTGGCTGTGCCATTCAAAGACATTTTTATTTCTCTCAGTGTCATGTTGGAAGGTGACCCTTCAGCCCAGGTGGAAGTCTTCAGTATTCTTGGTTTAAAGACAAGCACTGATCAGATCCCTCTAACTGAAATGCTTGGTTTCAGCATCAGACCACAGAATCGTCTTTCTGACCTGTAACAAGATGGTATATAGGTTTATTTTTCTTATGGTAAGCAAGCTGTCATGTCCGTTTTCCTGAGGAGTGGCTTCTGTATGGCCCACATAAGGGCATGATTGTTGCTCTGTTGTCCCTCTGGCAAGTTCTCCCAGTTCTGTCATAGTGATCTTTGGCTTGTTGCTTATTTCTCTGACTAAAGCCTTTATTACCATTACATGTGCATGTATGAGAATTGACATGCATATTTCCTTGTTTGCTCAATGTCTTGTTTTGTATCTTTCTCTTATTTCCTTCCACAGGGATCTCTGCCTAATAGGTGGATGAAGTTGTCAGAGTTCATTACCCATGCCACAAAACCAGGCCAGTAGTTTGTGCAGTTGGCTTTCACAGTGGAAGAGACTTTTCCATTAATAACAGCAAAGTTTCCAAAGAGAAACACACACATAGCAAACACCTCGACTGGGTGGGAGATAGATCAAAACTCCAAATACTAATATTTAAAAGACTGCATTAGCTAACCTTTATGCATTTTGCTGTGTGTTTAAATTTCAGCAAATGCTGGAACATACTCCAAAAAATGCCAAAAGAGCTGTCTTCTTATGTTAGACAACAAATACAGTAAATGAATCTATTTTTGCTTTGGGGGGTTTGCTCTGTCCAATTTTAACCCTCTTTGCCAAAAACTGCCCTTGACAAAGCCTGAAAATTTTGACTGATAAAAGATTCAGTCGGCTTACAGTGAAGTTGTAGCTTAAACTTTTTTTTTTTTTCTTAAATGTAAATTTGAACTGGTCAGCGATTAAAAATAGGGTTTGTTTAATTGGCTCTACTGTGCTGGTCAGGGGCATAAGTGGTCCTAAAACTGGAAAGTGGGCCTCATGGGGAAAAAGTGTGAATACATCTGCCCCAGAATTTAGTTTAAGGGGAGTGAGTTGCCGTGACACAGCCTGATTTACCTTGGAAAAGGAACAGAGCATGGTTGTAATCACAGTGCGGTCATTTGTCATACGCTTATGATCCATGGAGTGCCTGGCATGTCTAAAACATATAGACCAGATTATTATTACTATTATTATGTGAAAACATGACTTTCCATCTGAGAGGCTCTTAATATGAGTTTTCATGAAGGTTTTGGGCGCTCATACTTTACAAAGTCTCCATTCATGGGATACATAGACCATGTTGGGGAACATACACAAATGAAGTGTAATCCTAACCTTAAGCTTGGAATTGGGATACAGGAGCTGTTTGTGTGAAGCAGTGCAGAATGAACCATCTGTGTATAAGCTGGAATAAATATGCAGGTAAATAACAAATTGCATAATTTATTTCGATTAATTGTGGAGATATATGCACACAGATTACAAAGGATTGTTAAATGGCTTGCTTTAAAGATTCTCAGTGTCAATATAATCATTACATATAGAGATAAATGAAACTTTTTTTCAGCACTTAACCGACATTGCTTTTCATTTTCAATACTCAACCTACATTATTCAATTCATATAAAAATGTACAAAAGTTAAAATTAGTGCTGAGAACAGTTTTATAGTTCTAGCTTTCCTTAAAAAAACCTATTTATTTGAAATGGTATAAGTAATCAGTTTGCTGTATATAGATACTGTAGTTTCAGAACAATTCACTAATCTATATTATTAATCCAAAGAGTGACCTAAAAGACTAGAGCTAGGAAATTACTACGCCATAGTTTCTGTCTTCCTGTTCCAGGAGGGATTACAGTTTTTCTCATTTTCTAAAACATACTTAATGAAACTGGGATCCACGTGATCTTCATCATCACCTTCTTAGCACAGCATAAGTCTTCTCTTGCAAATGTCACTTAACACCTATATAAGTCACAAATAACACATTTGTTTCACACATTTTTCACACCCTTTTTCAAAACATTTACCACAGATCTCATTCAAAGACCCCAAACTCTATTGGATTAACTGTGTTGAGCGAAAGGAAAACATCTGTTCACAGCTAATAGAAAGAACTTGCATAATTATGAATAACTCTTCAATCAGCAATCAGTCCTCTTCCATCTATAAAAGATGCCACCTCTGTGCTGCTATTTGCAAGCATGGATCAAAGAGGTTGAAAGGCATGGAAGAGTGGCCAGAAGAAGGGGGTGTTTGCATGTGTAGTGGAGGAGCTGTACCAAGAGGACAAAAAAGAGCTCAAGTTTTCAATGAAAATTTGCCTGACAGTTATTGACTATGTCATTAATCATGGCTTGTCCTTTATAGAGGCTGGACAAGGGTCCAGCCCATTCTGGGTTGGAGCACTGTGGCATCTATTGTCATGCTTTTTTGGAATGAGAACAGATAAGTCGCAATGCTACTGCATATCACTGTGTATTTCAGGTTTACAGAATTGCCCTGTTAGCAGAATAAACTGTGTCCACGGTAATGCACGGTAATGAATGTTCCATCAATCCCATTTATATGACTGTCATAGTGTCAATTTTTGCTTTTACTTTACAGAATCCACACACTACGACACACTGGTGGCAGAGGAAAGATCTGTAGTGTTGAACAGGAGGCTGCCATTGTAGATGTGGTTGTGGCAAACAATACTATCAGACTGCATGAAATCCAGGCAGCAGTGATTGCAGATCAGGGAGCATGGATACACCATGCAAGGAGACATCCAATGCGATGTTGATGAGAACCTGTGGCATGATTGTCAGGAATGAATGGACTAAATGTTTTCTGAGTATTTCAACTCTATTTTGTAATGTGTGTTTTTTTTTTTTATTTTTTTTTTATTTATTTATTTATTTATTTATTTATTTTTATTTATTTATTTACTTTTTTCTATTTATCTATTTATTTATTTATTTTAAAGATATTTCCACTCATAAGTTTCCTTTGGGGTGGCTTTTTTTTTCCTTCTTCAACATTTCTGAGTTTGAGCAGTATAATTTCATACTGATGGCTGTGTTTTGTATTTTGTTGTCCAATGTGTAATGACTGATGGAATAAATATATTAATTTGACCACAAGTTGTAGTGTCTGGTGGGAATATTTGCTTTAGTTGCATATATTTAAAGTTTTGTCAGTGTTGGAGCATATTGCAAACAAAATGAGTCATTTTGGCCAGCGAACTTCAGTTTCAGCCTGTGTGTTTTGACCTGTTTTGAAAATGTGATGTCTGAGTGGACAAATGTGTTTTAGCAAATGAGAAAAACTTTAACCAAACGATTTGAAGTTTTTTCGTTCCAAACCCCATGTAAATATTTGTACAGGCAGCCCATTTCAGACTGCAATTTTAACCCGTAGTTATGGGTTTATTTAAACTGCTATTCTAGTAATACACTTTTAGGAGAATTTATAATCTTTCACAACAGAAACTCCATTCAATCCCCTGAGCTCTGATCTGATATAAAATGTGATTAATCCAGGTCATTTATAGCATTTTCTTATCACTTGTCTGTGACACCATCGTAAGGAGGATTTTTCTCTTTTTTATTTAACAATGAGAGAAATAGTAGTCCTGAATTGTAAGACACAATATTAGCAGAAGTAGTAGAAAAAGTTTCTCCAAAGCACACTACTCATTATTACACACTACTTATTCATCGTCCATAATGTTGCATAGAAGGTTATTTGGTTGACAACATTTTAAGCAACATTAATGATGCATAGAATGAGCAAATGATAAGACAAAAGCCATCGCTCAGTTTGATATTTTTGTCAGACACAACAAAATGCCAGAAGAGAAGAGTTTTCATTACAGTGATTCATTGAAAAGTAGACAGTAGCATGTTTTTTAATACTGTATATACTGTATATAGGTCCAGCATATGTTGTAGAGACTGTATATACTGTATATAGGTCCAGCATATGTTGTAGAGACTGTATATACTGTATATAGGTCCAGCATATGTTGTAGAGACTGTATATACTGTATATAGGTCCAGCATATGTTGTAGAGACTGTATGTACTGTATATAGGTCCAGCATATGTTGTAGAGACTATATATACTGTATATAGGTCCAGCATATGTTGTAGAGACTGTATATACTGTATATAGGTCCAGCATATGTTGTAGAGACTTTTATATACTGTATATAGGTCCAGCATATGTTGTAGAGACTGTATATACTGTATATAGGTCCAGCATATGTTGTAGAGACTATATATACTGTATATAGGTCCAGCATATGTTGTAGAGACTGTATATACTGTATATAGGTCCAACATATGTTGTAGAGACTGTATATACTGTATATAGGTCCAGCATATGTTGTAGAGACTGTATATACTGTATATAGGTCCAGCATATGTTGTAGAGACTGTATATACTGTATATAGGTCCAGCATATGTTGTAGAGACTGTATGTACTGTATATAGGTCCAGTATATGTTGTAGAGACTATATATACTGTATATAGGTCCAGCATATGTTGTAGAGACTGTATATACTGTATATAGGTCCAACGTATGTTGTAGAGACTGTATATACTGTATATAGGTCCAGCATATGTTGTAGAGACTGTATATACTGTATATAGGTCCAGCATATGTTGTAGAGACTGTATATACTGTATATAGGTCCAGCATATGTTGTAGAGACTGTATGTACTGTATATAGGTCCAGCATATGTTGTAGAGACTGTATATACTGTATATAGGTCCAGCATATGTTGTAGAGACTGTATATACTGTATATAGGTCCAGCATATGTTGTAGAGACTGTATATACTGTATATAGGCCCAGCATATGTTGTAGAGACTGTATATACTGTATATAGGTCCAGCATATGTTGTAGAGACTGTATATACTGTATATAGGCCCATCATATGTTGTAGAGATTGTATATACTGTATATAGGTCCAACATATGTTGTAGAGACTGTATATACTGTATATAGGTCCAGCATATGTTGCAGAGACTGTATATACTGTATATAGGCCCAACATATGTTGTAGAGACTGTATATACTGTATATAGGTCCAACATATGTTGTAGAGACTGTATATACTGTATATACAGTGGGGCAAAAAAGTATTTAGTCAGCCACCAATTGTGCAAGTTCTCCCACTTAAAAAGATGAGAGAGGCCTGTAATTTTCATCATAGGTACACTTCAACTATGAGAGACAGAATGAGAAAAAAAAATCCAGAAAATCACATTGTCTGATTTTTAAAGAATTTATTTGCAAATTATGGTGGAAAATAAGTATTTGGTCACCTACAAAAAAGCAAGATTTCTGGCTCTCACAGACCTGTAACTTCTTCTTTAAGAGGCTCCTCTGTCCTCCACTCGTTACCTGTATTAATGGCACCTGTTTGAACTCATTATCAGTATAAAAGACACCTGTCCACAACCTCAAACAGTCAGACTCCAACCTCCACTATGGCCAAGACCAAAGAGCTGTCAAAGGACACCAGAAACAAAATTGTAGACCTGCACCATGCTGGGAAGACTGAATCTGGGAGCAATTATTAGAAAATGGAAGACATACAAGACCACTGATAATCTCCCTCGATCTGGGGCTCCACGCAAGTTCTCACCCCGTGGGGTCAAAATGATCACAAGAACGGTGAGCAAAAATTCCAGAACCACACGGGGGGACCTAGTGAATGACCTGCAGAGAGCTGGGACCAAAGTAACAAAGGCTACCATCAGTTACACACTACGCCGCCAGGAACTCAAATCCTGCAGTGCCAGACGTGTCCCCCTGCTTAAGCCAGTACATGTCCGGGCCCGTCTGAAGTTTGCTAGAGAGCATTTGGATGATCCAGAAGAGGATTGGGAGAATGTCATATGGTCAGATGAAACCAAAATAGAACTTTTTGGTAAAAACTCAACTTGTCGTGTTTGGAGGAAAAAGAAGGCTGAGTTGCATCCAAAAAACACCATACCTACTGTGAAGCATGGGGGTGGAAACATCATGCTTTGGGGCTGTTTTTCTGCAAAGGGACCAGGACGACTGATCCGTGTAAAGGAAAGAATGAATGGGGCCATGTATCGTGAGATTTTGAGTAGAAACCTCCTTCCATCAGCAAGGGCATTGAAGATGAAACGTGGTGGGTTTTTCAGCATGACAATGATCCCAAACACACCACCCGGGCAACGAAGGAGTGGCTTCGTAAGAAGCATTTCAAGGTCCTGGAGTGGCCTAGCCAGTCTCCAGATCTCAACCCCATAGAAAATCTTTGGAGGGAGTTGAAAATCTGTGTTGCCCAGCAACAGCCCCAAAACATCACTGCTCTAGAGGAGATCTGCATGGAGGAATGGGCCAAACTACCAGCAACAGTGTGTAAAAACCTTGTGGCGACTTACAGAAAACGTTTGACCTCTGTCATTGCCAACAAAGGGTATATAACAAAGTATTGAGATGAAGTTTTGTTACTGACCAAATACTTATTTTCCACCATAACTTGAAAATAAATTCTTTAAAAATCAGACAATGTGATTTTCTGGATTTTTTTTTCTCATTCTGTCTCTCATAGTTGAAGTGTACCTATGATGAAAGTTACAGGCCTCTCTCATCTTTTTAAGTGGGAGAACTTGCACAATTGGTGGCTGACTAAATACTTTTTTGCCCCACTGTATGTTGTAGAGACTGTATATATATATATTGTATATAGGTCCAGCATATGTTGTAGAGACTGTATATACTGTATATAGGTCCAGCATATGTTGTAGAGACTGTATATACTGTATATAGGTCCAGCATATGTTGTAGAGACTGTATATACTGTATATAGGTCCAGCATATGTCGTAGAGACTGTATACACTGTATATAGGTCCAGCATATGTCGTAGAGACTGTATACACTGTATATAGGTCCAGCATATGTTGTAGAGACTGTATACACTGTATATAGGTCCAGCATATGTTGTATAGACTGTATACACTGTATATAGGTCCAGCATATGTTGTAGAGACTGTATATACTGTATATAGGTCCAGCATATGTTGTAGAGACTGTATACACTGTATATAGGTCCAGCATATGTTGTAGAGACTGTATATACTGTATTTTGCCACTGCATGACACAAACCAAATCTGGCACTTACTGGCTTAAGTAAAGATTAAAAACTGTAGTTCATGTTTCAGGGGCTTTCTACCACAGGACTAAATTACTTGAGTCTTTCTTTCTTTCTCTCTCTCTCTCTCTCTCTCTCTCTCTCTCTCTCTCTCTCTCTCTCTCAGAACAAGCCGACACCAGCTCGCATTGAAAGACATTTTTATAAGAATTACTGGATATATCTTGCACTTTCTGTTTTTGATCCAATTTTGTGTTCAGCATGATCCAGCGTCATGTATATTCTGTATTTTTGCTCAAGTTTTCAGGTATAAAGTGAAAACTCGTGTCAGAATACAGCTGCAGAACACATGTAATATTTCTTGCAAGACTTCTCAGGCACAGGTAACAATTCTTGACTTTGTGTTCCTCTATTTACCACAAAGTTTACATCTACTTAAAGGCAGGTGGAACAGAAACCAGAGAAAGTGGAGGAAAATTGTTCAAACTGTTGAATAGATAGAACCGGGATACCTGAATGGATTACACCAAAGCTTCTGATGTGTGGCTTAATGTAGCAGCTATCTTAAGTTTGATTCAATTTTTTATTTTTATAACATTTTGTCACAAAGCAGCTTTACAGGAATATAAAGATTCAGGATAGAAATTTTGAATTTAAAATGATCCCTAATGAGTGAGCCAGAGGTGAAATTGGTGAGGAAAAGCTCCCTGAGATGACATGAGGAAGAAACCTAGAAAGGAACCAGACTCTAAAGATAACCCATCCTCATCTGGGTGACACCAGAGAGTGTGATTATAAACGATTGTCCTTCTATACCAGTGTACTGTATGTTCAAAAAGTGCAATTGCATAAACAGGGAATTAATTCTACGTTTTAACATGAAGTCTCACTTGTTAAAGTTTTCAGCTAGTCACTGATGGAGAAAACCGTTTGTACCAATTGTTGTCTAAAGCCATCTACAAAGTGGTACCATCCACAGTAGTCACATGTGTCTCCAGGCTGTCCATGTGGGGCTATCCTCAAGGGCTTGGCTCTTGAGACCAGCATGAATGAAATTTCTTGAGAAAGTACATGTGCGTGTGGTGCGTGTGTGTCGCTTACCTGGGGAACACATGGCACCAGGATGCACAATGGGAAGCCGGCGGAGGCAGTGTCATGCTTTGGGCAATGTTCTGCTGGGAAACCTTGGGTCCTGCCATCCATGTGGATGTTACTTTGACACGTACCACATACCTAAGCATTGTTGCAGACCATGTACACCCTTTCATGGAAACGATATTCCCTGATGGCTGTGGCCTCTTTCAGCAGGATAATGGCAGCAAAAGGGGGACCAACACGATATTAGGCAGGTGGTCATAATGTTATGGTTGACTGGTGTATGGTCCATAATTAACTGAAGAATTGTCATAGGCTTCAAATACATATGTTGATGTGGTGAAGGGTAAGGAATAGATACAGAGAGAAATCTTATGATGAAATGCTTTTCTTCCATGCCATAAATTATTCTGTACTCAGAAAACACCTGCTGGCTATGTCAGGTAATATAAAGTGCTGAAAGTGCTAGTGTGCCATTTCTCCTTTGAGGAAATTTTTGTGGTTGAAAACTGCTTTGCATGCAGTTAAGTTAAATATCCAAATGGTTGTATGCCTGTATTTACTTCCCCTAAGTGCATTTGAGTATAATTATAAATGGTGAACATAATTGTATGCTCTTTGAGTACCCCATCAGATTAACTATCACTGAGTAACTAGACATAATCGTAATAAGTCTAATTAGTAGTTGTAATAATGTAGTAATAATACATATAGGACTTTAAATTCAATAAACAAATCTCCCATATTGTTCCTCTTGCAACAGGTTTAAGGGAAGAAATGTAAAGCAAGTAAACAAACTTTTCACTGGAACTGGTATATATAAAAGCCAGTACCCTTTTAATGCATGTTTTTATGAGCTGCAGCTTCTTTTCCACTGTTACACACACACACACACACACACACACACACAAGAAAAGAAGTGCTGTGTTCATGTGTTATGGATCCCAGCTCGGCTTTAGTGCTTCTGACAGCCTTGACAGGAAAAGCCCAAGTCTCAGCCATAGCATCACTCCAAAAAGAGCACGGCATTGTGGACCTACCAGACACCAGTGCTAGAAATGCTTAACAGTTTATTTGTCTGCAAAGGGAAGTAGTTCAATTAGATTTATTCCAGGGGTTAAACTGGGATTTAGAAGGGAGATAGATTCCAAATAATGTTGGAACAATGCAATTGAATTTGTTTTTATTACAATAAGGAAATGCGACTAGATAGATAGATAGATAGATAGATAGATAGATAGATAGATAGATAGATAGATAGATAGATAGATAGATAGATAGATAGATAGATAGATAGATAGATAGATAGACTACTCTTGTCAGGAAGTCTTGTCAGGAGCCTAACTGAAAAATGAGGAATGTGCCAAGGGCCTGCTGTGTCCCCAGTCCTGACATGCCTCAAACACATTATGCTCATTACCTGCAATCTCCTGCATTGCCACCAAAGTCAAATAACTTCCCACTTTAGGGAAAACTTTATAGTTCTCTCAATACAATACAAATAGTCTTGACACCACAGAAGATGCCACTCCCAGAATCAGAAACTTCTGCAACCTGCAACCTGTACAGGACCTTAACTAAGGGACCACAGTGGTGTTGAATTTAAATGTAACAGTAGTGCATCTTATTCAACACTATATTATTGTTTCGATATAGCAAATAATTAACAGGGACACTCACATAATTGTTCAGTAAATGGAAAATGTTTCAAGTTTTGGTTAACATACTATTATTCTCTTGTGGTCCTATCTACTCATGCCCTCATGCAGGCTGCTCCTTTAGAAGATCAGATCTTTCCTGTTCACAGAAGCCGGTCAAATCTGCAGTTCCTTGTCATGTAGCGCCTGGAGTACTGCAACTCTTCTGGCAGGTTTTCCACTGTGTACCAGTAGCTCTTGTAGAATCTAGCCATGGGGGTCACAGTCCAGTGACTTCTGTGCCGGTCCCAAGCCCGGATAAATAGAGAGGGTTGCGTCAGGAAGGGCATCCGGCGTAAAACATTGCCAAATTTAACCATGCGAATCGTCAGTACGAATTTCATACCGGATCGGTCGAGGCCCGGGTTAACAACGACCGCCATCGGCGCCGTTGACCTACAGGGCGCCGGTGGAAATTGGGCTACTGTTGGACGAAGAAGTAGAGGAGGGAGGAGAGTGCGCAGACAGAGAGAGAAGAGGAAAGGTAAGAGTGTAGGACTGAGAATAGGAACTCTGAATGTTGGTACTATGACAGGGAAAGGTAGAGAGCTGGCTGATATGATGGAGAGAAGGAAGGTGGATATACTGTGTGCACAGGAGACCAGGTGGAAGGGTAGCAAGGCTCATAGTATAGGAGCAGGATTCAAGCTGTTTTATTATGGTGTGGATAGTAAGAGAAATGGGGTAGGTGTGGTCCTGAAGGAGGAGTTTGTGAGGAATGTTCTGGAGGTGAAGAGAGTGTCAGACAGGGTGATGAGTCTGAAGTTAGAGATTGAAGGGGTGATGTTGAATGTTGTTAGTGGTTATGCCCCACAGGTAGGTTGTGAGTTAGAGGAGAAAGAGAGATTCTGGAGTGAATTAGATGAGGTGATGGAGAGTATTCCCACGGGTGAGAGAGTGGTGATAGGAGCGGATTTTAATGGACATGTTGGTGAGGGGAACACAGGTGATGAGGAGGTGATGGGCAAGTTTGGAGTTAAGGAAAGGAACCTTGAAGGACAGATGGTAGTGGATTTTGCTAAGAGGATGGACATGGGTGTGGTTAACACTTATTTTCAGAAGAGGGGGGAGCATAGAGTGACTTACAAGAGTGGAGGTAGGAGCACACAGGTAGACTACATCCTATGTAGAAGAGGCAATCTGAAAGAGATTAGTGACTGTAAAGTGGTAGTGGGAGAGAGTGTAGCCAGACAGCATAGGATGGTGGTGTGTAGGATGACTCTGATGGTCTGTAAGAAGAAGAGGCCAGAGATAGAGAAGAAAACCAAGTGGTGGAAGCTGAAAAAGGAGGAATGTTGTGAGGAATTTAGACAGAAGTTGAGGCAGGCTCTGGGTGGTCAGGTAGTGCTGCCAGATGACTGGGAAACTACAGCAGAAGTGATCAGGGAGACAGGGAGAAAGGTGCTGGGTGTGTCATCTGGAAGGAGGAAAGAAGATAAGGAGACTTGGTGGTGGAATGAGGAAGTTCAGGATAGTGTCCAGAGGAAGAGGTTAGCCAAGAAGAAGTGGGACATGGACAGGACTGAAGAGAATAGACAGGAATACAAGGAGTTACAGCGCAGAGTGAAGAGGGAGGTGTCTAAGGCCAAGCAGAAGGCATATGACGAGTTGTACACTTGGTTAGACACTAGAGAAGGAGAGAAGGACTTGTACAGGTTAGCTAGGCAGAGGGATCGAGATGGGAAGGATGTGCAGCAAGTTAGAGTTATTAAGGATAGAGATGGAAGGGTGCTCACAAGTGAGGAGAGTGTACAGAGGAGATGGAAGGAATACTTTGAGGAGCTGATGAATGAGGAAAATGAGAGGGAAAAAAGAGTAGAAGGGGTGAACTCTGTGGAACAGAAAGTAGATAAGATTAGAAAGGATGAAGTCAGGAAGGCTTTGAAGAGGATGAAAAGTGGGAAGGCAGTTGGTCCTGATGACATCCCGGTGGAGGTCTGGAAGTGTCTGGGAGAGGCAGCAGTGGAATTTTTAGCTAGTTTGGTCAACAGGGTTTTAGAGAGTGAGAGGATGCCTGAGGAATGGAGAAGAAGTGTGTTAGTGCCGATCTTTAAGAATAAGGGTGACGTGCAGAATTGCAGTAACTATAGGGGGATAAAGTTGATGAGCCATACAATGAAGCTATGGGAAAGAGTAGTGGAAGCTAGGTTAAGGAAGGTAGTGGAAATTTGTGAGCAGCAGTATGGCTTCATGCCCAGAAAGAGCACAACGGATGCAATTTTTGCTCTGAGAATTTTGATGGAGAAGTATAGGGGTGGTCAGAAGGGGGTTGCACTGTGTGTTTGTAGACTTGGAGAAAGCGTATGACAGGGTGCCAAGAGAAGAGCTGTGGTACTGTATGAGGAAATCAGGAGTAGCAGAGAAGTATGTCAGAGTGGTGCAGGACATGTGTGAGAGGAGCAGGACAGTGGTGAGGTGTGCTGTAGGTCAGACAGAGGAGTTCAAAGTGGAGGTGGGACTGCATCAGGGATCGGCTCTGAGCCCCTTCCTGTTTGCTATAGTGATGGACCAGTTGTCAGAGAAGGTCAGACAGGAGTCTCCTTGGACAATGATGTTTGCAGATGACATTGTGATCTGTAGTGAGAGCAGGGAGCAGGTGGAGGAAAACCTGGAGAGGTGGAGGTTTGCGCTGGAGAGAAGAGGAATGAAAGTCAGTCGTAATAAGACTGAGTACATGTGTGTGAATGAAAGGGAGGGAAGTGGAACAGTAAGGTTACAGGGTGAAGAGGTGAAGAAGGTACAGGAGTTTAAGTACTTGGGGTCAACAGTCCAGAGTAATGGAGAGTGTGGGAAAGAGGTAAAGAAGCGAGTGCAGGCAGGTTGGAATGGGTGGAGAAAGGTGTCGGGAGTTCTGTGTGAGAGGAAAATATCAGCGAGAATCAAGGGGAAGGTGTACAGGACAGTGGTGAGACCGGCCATGCTGTATGGTTTAGAGACAGTGTCACTGAGGAAGAGACAGGAGTCAGAGCTAGAGGTAGCAGAGCTGAAGATGTTGAGGTTCTCTTTGGGAGTGACAAGGTTGGACAGGATTAGGAACGAGTACATCAGAGGGACAGCTCATGTTGGACGTTTGGGGGACAAAGTTAGGGAGGCCAGATTAAGATGGTTTGGACATGTTCAGAGGAGGGAGAGTGAGTATATTGGTAGGAGAATGTTGGACATGAAGCTGCCAGGCAGGAGGCAAAGAGGAAGGCCAAAGAGGAGGTATATGGATGTAATTAATGAGGATATGAAGTTAGTGGGTGCAAGGGTTGAGGATGCAGAAGATAGGGATAGGTGGAGAGAGATGATTCGCTGTGGCGACCCCTGAAGGGAGAAGCCGAAAGAAGAAGAAGAAGAAGAAGAAGAAGAAGAAGACCAGTAGCTCTTGTAGCCGATCCACAATACAGCTGCACGACGTGTTCTCAACCTTCTCAGCATCTCCCATGTCACCTCATTTCTGTGTTCCTTCAACTGACTTCCTGTAGCTGCCTGCATCAGGATTAAAACACTGATGTTTCCCTGTAAAGCCATGAAACAAACCAGACCTGCAATCACTCATTAAAGCCCTCTATGTATCATGTTCCCTTCTTGTGCTTGAGCCAACTTCATGATACAAATAATATCTGCACCAAGACGCTCTATTTCCCGCACCCAGGTTCCTGGCTGTCATAGCATCTGAGTCACTGGCTCTCTTAAAATAAAGGCACTTAACTTAACTGAACATTAAATATTTATGTTTGTGTAAATATTTATCTTTTTGCTTTATTTTATTAGGCTAATAAACAGGTTTTTGGATTACACCTCTGTGGGTTTGATTCCTGCCTCGATCCCATGTGTGCAGAGTTTGCATGTTCTTCCTGTGCTTCAGGGGTTTTCTCCAGGTACTCCAGCTTCCTTCCCTCATCCAAATACATGCATTGTGGGCTGATTGGCATCTCTAGTTTGTCTAGGTTGTGCTCTGTGATGGGTTGGCACTCATTGCCCCTCACCTTATGTCCCCTAGGATAGATTCCAGGCTTCCTGTAACTGTGTAGGAAAAATGCTACAGAATGGATAGATGGATCTTGAGCAATTTCATTCAATGTATTATCATGGTCTTGCACACTTTAATTAAATAGGAACAGGACACCTGGTAAATACAGTGATGAACGAGGGCACAGGAGGCAGAGGATGGAGAGAGTGGAATAATTCCTGTACATTGAAGGGGTCACAGCATCACACTGTTCAACTTCATTTCAGATCAGATCAGGTCAAGTAGGTATAGTCACCTTTCCCTCTATATGGTGTTTGGCTGCATATTGTGGTGCTTAGTCATGACCGGTAATCATTTACATCTGTTTAATCTTTACCCTAATTAATAACACTATTTAAGATCTTGTTTTTCCTTGCTTAGCTTTTGTCATGTGCCTTGTAACCTGAGAGATGATGGGACCAGTCCAGCAGTGCTAGTAGATCTGAGCGAGCGAGGTGCAGTGCGAGGAGAAATAGCTTTGAGGTAAGATGGCACTGGTCCATTCTTGGCTATGTAGGCAAGTGTCAGTGTTTTGAACCTGATGTGTGCAGCTACCGAAAGCCAGTGGAGGGAATGCAGCAGTGCGGTGGTATGGGAGAACTTAGGCAGGTTGAAAACAAGTCGTGAAGCTACGTTTTGGATCATTTGCAGGGGATGAATAGCATTCAGAGGTAGACCTGCTAGTAGAGAGTTGCAGTAGTCCAGTCTCGAAATGACCAGAGACTGAACAAGCACCTGAGCAACCTGTGTGGATAGAAATGGCCGGATCCTTCTGATGTTGTACAGAAGAAACTGACATGAGCGTGTGACATTAGTAACATGGGAGGAAAAGGACAGTTGATTGTTCATGGTTACCCCAAGGTTGCAAGCAGTGGAGAGGGGGAGATCAGGGAGCTGTTCAGAAATATAGCAAGATCCTGGGCCGGGGATGAATCACCTGGATTGACCAGCAGTTCAGTTTTGCTGGGATTGAGTTTCAGCTGATGAGTCGTCGTCCACGAAATGTCTGCCAGTCATGCTGAGATCCGAGCAGAAGCCATGGTATCTGAGGGAGGGAAGGAGAAGATAAGTTGGGTGTCATCGGCATAGCAGTGGTAAGAGAACCCATATGAGGTTATAACCTTTATAAAAGTATAGAGGGAGAAAAGGAGAGGACCAAGTACTGAGCCTTGTGGGACACCAGTGGAGTCATTATGAGAGTCATATGTACATTATATTTTAAATATATTACATTATATTTTCTACAAGACTTGCCTGGAATCAGTAATTAGTATTTTTGACAGTCCTGAACCCCATAGTGGAATAGGACTAGGAGGTTACTAGGAGGCCATACACATAAGCAACTCATATCAATGAAAGCAAGTAAGAACCTCACTGTTAACATTATTTACTGGATAGTCTAAGCCCTACCATTAAATAACCACAGTACCGAACCACTTTTCCCACAAAGGAACAACTGTGCCACCTCACATCCATATTTAAGCGCCATACTGTAGGTTACATGTTTACATTTTCACAGCTCGGGGCATACCACTTCACTGAGGAATCCACTAAATATAAGTATGATGAATAGTGCTTGAACAGAGGTTTACAGGGAAAATGAGTATTTAAGTTTGGAAACTACATTCTGCCAGAAGGTGCCTGTTTGCCAACAGGCACTGACAGAAATACACTTGTAAAAATACTGTGTACATCAAAACATAAATGTCAGGAATGTCTCGATTCAGACAGACTTTTTTGGCTTATGTATTATTATAATCTTGATAATTATACATATCTGGGTAGCATGGTAAACTGAAATAACAATGGCAGTGTATTCATTGTTATTATAGTCTTTGAATATGTCTAAACATTATATATGGTAAATCTGTTGTTTTGAGTCGAATGTTAGCAGTATGTGCATTGACAGACTCTAAGATGGTTAGACTGTAACATCACAGAATTTTTTCTGACACAAACACTGTTGTAATAATGTTTTCAATGGCTCACATAACTTTAACAAAAACTGACATTATTGAGCTGACATAGAAAATTCCTAGACATTCAGACAGGGTTCTTGCCTAAAAGCTTGGAAAATTACTAGAAAACACTGCAAAGGTAATAAGCAGTATAGCTGTAGGTATATTCTGCTAAATTCATGATATTTATCTATTATGATCAATACTCCCAAATGGGCAAGTGTGTGAAATACAGTGATCGCTATTCATCTTTTAACCACATGGTTCCATATACAGAGACAGTTTTGTTTCTTTCCTTCATTCCCCCTTTATTTATTGTGCCACTCCTCAGAATGGGCTTTTTATTCAAAGCAAACTGACTCGAAGGTCCATTTGTATCCCTTTTCTAACAAAATGAGGGAACCTGAAATCTACTTTTACACTGTGAAAGCAGCCTACTAGCAAAATATAGAAAAAGAAAATAAACAGTAAGACCCCTAAGTACATTGTAAGCTGATCTCAGGCTATGGTCTAATTTAAGCATGCTGGAGGTGAAGAGGTCCAACTTTTAAGGAAACAACACGCAACAGGTGATGTGATATTGTATCTGTTGTTTACTTACTGCATTACTGAAAAATAATGGACCCCTGATGAGGAATTGTTGTGCTTTCAACTTGTTTCATCCTTGCCAGCAATGTTAGGATTTTGCTTTGTTGGTAATAAATGTAATAATTTTATGAGTTTTTATAAATTAATTAATTCATTAATATTTTTTACAATTAATTTATTGATTTTTATTTGCAGTATGAGTGGGTGACATGTTGAAAAGTATTTTTAGAAAAAAAAAAAAAGCTGGGAAATTATGATTAGCTTGTTATGCTGCTTGGGCTGAACAGTCTGGCTGAGAGTGAAATCCAGACATTTCAAGATTTTAATTAATAAATCAGTTTTCATTTATTTAAACAATATTTTCAATGTTCACCTCCCTGTATGGAACACACTCCATATCTGAAGGATCTTAAGTTAACAGTTTCACATATAACAGACCTCATTTAAAAGTTCCTCCATCTCTCCTGCTATTCTTGTTTGGGTCGTTTTTGGGCCTTTAAGCACTCAGCTCCATTCAAGTGCTGCTTGTTTAAGTAATTCGATTTCAAACCTAATTTCCCTCATTTGGATCTTAATGCTCTCCATCTGGAGCTTCCTCTTTATTTGCTTCTCCAGAAGGACCTTATTGAGTTTTGTTCTGGCGTAGAGGTTTGACAAAAAGCAAATTGTTATAGCTATTAAAGGATCTTAACAATTCAACCATCAATCACTTAATGTTTAAAATACTATATATCTCAGTAGGCCCCTAAGGACATTCCCTCTGTGAAGCAACCATCAGGAACCTTATGTTTATCCTATAATATAGGATCATTTTGTGTGCAGGGCTACTCCAAACATACATAATGTGGAAAGATGAAGCTAGGATTTTGCCCAGAAGAATTTACTGTTTCAGTTGTGTTACTTGAAGCTTAATCAGGGGTATGAGATTCATCAGACCATCAGTTAAAAATGGAAATAACTCAATACAATGCTCATTAAATTGTTTGTTTGAAATTCAGTTCAATAGATAACTTACAATATGGGAGAATTCACCCTGGATGGGATCCCAGTCCATTGCAGACCACCATGCACACATACATACATACATACATACATACATACATACATACATACATACATTGAAACACTCAATCACACATAAGGACAATTTGCCAAAATCCAATCTACCTACTGAGATAATTTTGTAAAGTATGAGGAAACCAGTGAGCTGTGAGGTGGCATTGCTATCTACCTCCATGCCAGGTTCAATTTAACTACATAGCACATTTAGCAATGGACATCACCAGTTATCACTGATGAGCAAGCCAGAGATGATCCTGGTGAGGAAAAAAAAATGAAAGGAATTTGAAAAGATACTATTTTGAGAAGAACCTCATCATCTTTTGGGTGACACCAGATTGTGGGATTAAAAATCGTTACTCTTCTCATACATACTCATTCATTGTCTACCGCTTATCCGATCTATTCTCGGGTCACGGGGAGCCTGTGCCTATCTCAGGCATCATTGGGCATCAAGGCAGGATACACCCTGGACGGAGTGCCAACCCATCGCAGGGCACACACACACTCTCATTCACACACTATGGACAATTTTTTAGAGATGCCAATCAACCTACAATGCATGTCTTTGGACCGGGGGAGAAAACCCCCAAGGCACGGGGAGAACATGCAAACTCTACACACATGGCGGAGGCAGGAATCGAACCCCCAACCCTGGAGGTGTGAGGCAAACGTGCAAGCCACCAAACCACCAAGCCCCTCCTCATACATACTTTTATAATAAATTCAAACAGGACTAAATATGGTGAAAGTAAATTGTTGTTCTTTCAGCAGCTCCCTGTTTGGGGTCACCACAGTAGATCATTTGGGCCACATATTTTACGCCAGACACATTTCTCCCATTTCACCTGGGCTTGGGACCAGCACCGAGAGTTAACTCTTAGTGGCTAATTTACAGTGGGGCAAAAAAGTATTTAGTCAGCCACCAATTGTGCAAGTTCTCTCACTTAAAAAGATGAGAGAGGCCTGTAATTTCCATCATAGGTACACTTCAACTATGAGAGACAGAATGAGGGAAAAAAAATCCAGAAAATCACATTGTCTGATTTTTAAAGAATTTATTTGCAAATTATGGTGGAAAATAAGTATTTGGTCAATAACAAAAAAGCAAGATTTCTGGCTGTAACTTCTTCTTTAAGAGGCTCCTCTGTCCTCCACTCGTTACCTGTATTAATGGCACCTGTTTGAACTCGTTATCAGTATAAAAGACACCTGTCCACAACCTCAAACAGTCAGACTCCAAACTACACTATGGCCAAGACCAAAGAGCTGTCAAAGGACACCAGAAACAAAATTGTAGACCTGCACCAGGCTGGGAAGACTGAATCTGCAATAGGTAAGCAGCTTGGTGTGAAGAAATCAACTGTGGGAGCAATTATTAGAAAATGGAAGACATACAAGACCACTGATAATCTCCCTCAATCTGGGGCTCCATGCAAGATCTCACCCCGTGGGGTCAAAATGATCACAAGAACGGTGAGCAAAAATCCCAGAACCACACGGGGGGACCTAGTGAATGACCTGCAGAGAGCTGGGACCAAATTAACAAAGGCTACCATCAGTAACACACTACGCCGCCAGGGACTCAAATCCTGCAGTGCCAGACGTGTCCCCCTGCTTAAGCCAGTACATGTCCAGGCCCGTCTGAAGTTTGCTAGAGAACATTTGGATGATCCAGAAGAGGATTGGGAGAATGTCATATGGTCAGATGAAACCAAAATAGAACTTTTTGGTAAAAACTCAACTTGTCGTGTTTGGAGGAGAAAGAATGCTGAGTTGCATCCAAAGAACACCATACCTACTGTGAAGCATGGGGGTGGAAACATCATGCTTTGGGGCTGTTTTTCTGCAAAGGGACCAGGACGACTGATCCGTGTAAAGGAAAGAATGAATGGGGCCATGTATCGTGAGATTTTGAGTAGAAACCTCCTTCCATCAGCAAGGGCATTGAAGATGAAACGTGGTTAGGTCTTTCAGCATGACAATGATCCCAAACACACCGCCCGGGCAACGAAGGAGTGGCTTCGTAAGAAGCATTTCAAGGTCCTGGAGTGGCCTAGCCAGTCTCCAGATCTCAACCCCATAGAAAATCTTTGGAGGGAGTTGAAAATCCGTGTTGCCCAGCGACAGCCCAAAAACATCACTGCTCTAGAGGAGATCTGTATGGAGGAATGGGCCAAACTACCAGCAACAGTGTGTAAAAACCTTGTGGCAACTTACAGAAAACGTTTGACCTCTGTCATTGCCAACAAAGGGTATATAACAAAGTATTGAGATGAACTTTTGTTATTGACCAAATATTTATTTTCCACCATAACTTGCAAATAAATTCTTTAAAAATCAGACAATGTGATTTTTTGAATTTTTTTTTCTCATTCTGTCTCTCATAGTTGAAGTGTACCTATGATGAAAATTACAGGCCTCTCTCATCTTTTTAAGTGGGAGAACTTGCACAATTGGTGGCTGACTAAATACTTTTTTGCCCCACTGTACCTACCTGCCCGGGAATCGAAACCGGGCTGCAGCAATGAGAGAGCGCTGGATCCTGCCGCTGAACCACCAGGAGGTACAAACATGGCGAAAGTAAGTATAAGCATTAAATTCTATATGATTACAGCAGCAGCTCTCTTGTGTGGAAGCGCACAGGATCCAGATGAAATGATACGCTGAAGAAAGTCTGAGACTTTGGCTTATGTAGTTTTTTTGGAAGTAAAGTATTTTTAGGATATCCAAACGTCTCGTGTGAGTTAAAAGTGAAGAAGCTCCAAGCAGAACATAAAGCAGAATGAATCAGGCTTATCTGGAGAGTGAGTAAAGCCAGGAGAAGTGCATCAGGAACATGCACAGGCATCTACCAGAGCAGTGGCTTAGTAGGCTGGTGTTCAAATCCTATCACTGCAAATCCTATCACTGCAAACTAGCCTTTGAGCAAAGCCTTTAGTCCTTTGTAAATGTTAGTTGCTCTGCAGGTGACTGATAAATGCTGTAAATGTAAATCGCCACAGGACTGCACTTTTAATGTAGATACCTGTGTCCTGGCAGGGGATTAGTTTTAATCGGGTATGTCTAGTGATTCTGTCATTTTAAGGATACCAAATACTGGAACACTACTAACATGGAGGTATCTCTCTGGCTTGTGTGAGAGTTGAAAATATGATAGCAGGAATTAAATCATATCAAAATACATCTCGATCCTGATTCCACCTGCGCCTGAAGGAATTCTAAAAAAATCCTGATTGGATCTGGAAACACTGATGACCAATCCTAGTTGTTATCACACTGTTATCATCACTTGCTCATGATATTTTCTTCAAAGTTCTTCAAGCCACCATGACTTTGACCAGAATAAAGCATTCATTGAAAATGATAGAATGAAGACAATAAATGTCACATAGTGCTGCACATCACCCATTATGTTCAAATGTTAATGAATGTGGCATTTCTTTGTTCTCTGACCTTCATTTCTGGCTACCCTCACTGTATGAAAGTAAAAACTGCCCACCACTTTCTTGGTAGATCCATGTGATCCAGTCCTGCGAACACAACAATAAAGCAATGGTGGTCATATAAAAAGCTCATTGGACAAAGAAAAGCCATGAAATGAAAATTGCGGGCGAGGATGTGATTGGTCAAGAGTGCCGTGGGAGAAATTAGCCAAAATTCTTTTGGGAGCAAGCTGTTGTGCAAAAAATACACTATGTTGCCAAACGTTTTGGGACATTGAGTTCAGCTGTTGTTTTTCAGGGGTTTGGGCTTTAGTTGGCCTTAATTCCAGTGAAAGGAACTCTTAATGCTTCAGCATATCAAGACATTTTGGACAATTTCATGCTCCTAACTTTGTGGGAACAGTTTGGGGATGACCCCTTCCTGTTCCAACATGACTGCACACCAGTGCACAAAGCAAGGTCTATAAAGACATGGATGAGCGAGTTTGGTGTGGAGGAACTTGACTGGCCTGCACAGAGTCCTGACCTCAACCTTATAGAACACCTTTGGGATGAATTATTTTTTCTACATGTACATGAATGTAATATGGAGTTGTCCCACCCTTTGCAGCTATAACAGCTTCAACTCTTCTGGGAAGGCTTTCCACATGGTTTAGGAGTGTGTTTATGGGAATTTTTGACCATTCCTCTAGAAGCGCATTTGTGAGTTCGGGCACTGATGTTTGACGAGAAGGTCTGGCTCACAGTCTCCGCTTTAATTCATCCCAAAGTTGTTCTAACAGGTTGAAGTCAGGACGATGTGCAGGCCATTCAAGTTTCTCCACACCAAACTCGTTCATCCATGTCTTTATAGACCTTGCTTTGTTCACTGGTGTGCAGTCATGTTGGAACAGGAAGGGGTCCCAAGCTGTTTCACAAAGTGAAATTGTCCAAAATGTCTTGGTATGCTGAAGCATTAAGAGTTCCTTTCACTGGAGCTAAAGGGCTGAGCCCAACCCCTGAAAAACAACCCCTGAATTCAATGATTTAGAGGGGTGTCCCGAAACTTTTGCCAATATAGTGTATATTAAATATAATCTGCTCCCTGAAATTGTCTGGAAATATGAGTAAAATTAAGTAGTTTGTTACCACACCGGGGACCACAAGTGAAAATAGTCATTGTTTGACGTATAGTAGAGGCATACTTGTATGATTAGTTTGTTAGTGATTAGTTGTGATGTTTAGCACTGTCTGCATTTGTTGCTCTCACTACACTAGATGTTAGATAGACTTAGATATTGATAACGTTACCTTCTCCATTTGTATCAAAACTTTAAGCAGCTCTAAAGACAGCAGAGATGGTGGTGAAGTGCCTAAGAATACCTGTAGCCTGCACCGCTGATCTTCCCATTATTATGCCCACCCCCCTGCCCCTTAAAATATTTTGTGCAAAATAATCAGTGGTTCCAGAGCTTTTAAGCACTTATAGAGACATGATGAATGATGGTAAAGAGGATGCACTGTACAGTAAAGCTTTGAGGAATGTGTCTGCAGGCTAAGGGTGGAACTGATTGAAAGAGTCTTAACAGAAAGAGAAGGGGCCAAACATCAAACTCGCAATAACACTTTTATGCATGTAAAGACAGTATTTTACAGCAAATATGGCAACTATTAACCCTTTAGAGCCCGGGAACGTTACAGCAATCCTTTCTAAATCTGGGAAAATTTTAGAACTGAAGATTAATGATTACTGTTTAATCTACTTTTCAGCTTTATATTTAATTTCAAGCTGATTTTATTTTCAAGCTAAATGACATCTCTTTAACATGAACTGAAAATCATATGAAAGAACTTATAGCACTTAGCCATTAATTAGCCAAGGACCTCGGACAATATACCTCTTTGAATTATACAGAAACATTACAATTTATAAAAGACGTGTAAATAATTGTTTTACATTAGCAAAGGGGATATAAAATGAAATAAAAAAAAAAACATGCTGTAACTAGTATGTTAGTAATAATCCTCATCTAATTTATAACACGTAACTTCCACGTTCACAATTTTAGGGATATTATTCATAAGCAAACCCTGAGACATTTCCAGAATATTTTGATAGCACCGTGATCTTCATGATGCTGTTTATTTAGATATGTTCAAGCCTGTGGAACCTTCTGTAGCTGATCCTCCTCAAGGTTCAGGATTTTTGTCTCATTAACTTAAAGAAAGCTGGTCTATAAGCATTCCTGACAATACATAAAGTGAATGCTAATCGAATAAAAAATTGTTTCATCGGCAAATCTCTGGTATAAGAAGAATGAACAACTACAGGATGTTCTGCTATTGGAAAACAATCCACCTTAGGTAACTCTAGTCATTAATTATTTCCCTATAATAGTGTTTCACGTTGGCAGACACTTACGCCAACATTGGCACATCCACACATTTTCGTTTTACTTGTTCTGGTTTTGCATCAATAACTGAAAGCTCAAACTGAGGGAGTGCCAGAATGCCACTGTTGAGCCATCGAGGAAGGATCTTATGTTCAACAGCTTTATGCTGGCTATCAAATTTTCTATGCTTAAACAAAGTGACTGACACTTTTTGTCATTAAGTCTTTAAATGTATTCAAAATTTAATCATTTTAAGGTGGTAACAAGCATATCAGTAATCAATCAAATAACACTGGGTTAACTAACATTGCCTAATATACAGGAAGCAAAGACAAAGATTTTAAAAAATTATAGAAAAGAAACAATTTCAGAAGGAAAAATTGATAAAACATCTAAAAACACAAATCCATAAAATGTAAAGACCTTTAATGTCACCAAATGCATTGAGCATATATTAATACATACACTTTTTGCAGAGATTATGCAGGAGAAGAGGACGTTTGCAACAGATACACTGACACCACCACTGAGATTCTTGTGCATATTTTGCAAAATCAATATCAAAACTTTACACAAACCATTTACACAGAGGAATGTAAAAGATTATTGCTGTATGAGAAAGTACGGATTTAAAAATCACAGGGTAGAGAAAGCAGCGCTCGTGTTGGGGTTGGCCTAGCGATGACCGTATTTGGCGGACCAGTCTGTGCGGCCGTGAACGGGCTGCAGATGAGGCCGAGATCGCATGCCGGGAGTGCTCTTGGTGGGAGACAGCACGTAAGACGACGTGCCCATGTGACTATTTGACCTGCTTGATTTCCACGTTGCATAATCTGGGAAACGACAAAGTTTATATGAAAAAGAATAAAATACAGCTAAAATACCCCCCCCACCCCCCCATGTCAAATCCACCGCATGTTTTGTTCATGCTGAGATTTCTGAATAATTTACTTTATTCTGTATTTCAGAAACAGTTGATCTCAGACCAATCTCATCCACAAAGGGTCGGTGTGCTTGCAGGTTTTCATTCCAACTAAGCAGAAGCCACATCTGTCCCCATTGAATCTGACTGAACATGTGGCTCCTGCTTGATTGGTATGTAAACCTGCACCGCACCGGCCCTTTGTGGATAACATTGGACACTCCTGCTCTAGACACTGTTGTGTGTGAAAAGATCAGCATACCTCGGCCTTACGAATTTTCGCCACAAGAATTGAAATTTTGCAAGAAATTTGCATCAGGAATACGAAGCATTTTTGGCATACGATCGAACGAACCAAGCAGAGCCAACCGAAGCGACTTTACGAAATGTTTTTCAGTCAGTGAAAGCTGTTTGGAAAGAGTCGACCCACGATACCAACGTTACCTTGGGCATGCGTTCCAAAGCTTGGTGGCACAGATTGGTGGCGTGGGTGCTCTGTTCTATTTTTAGCCCAAGCTTGGTGGCACGACTTCCTGTGAGGAGCCTTGACATGGAATGCTTGGCTTGGGTCAGTTCTTTGTAGGCAGTCATACAGTTTACATACACTTCCTTGGTAATATTTTTGGGTGGCTGGAACGGATTATCTGCATTTACATTATTTCTTACGGGAAGATTTGTTTCGCAATAGAAATTTTCGCTTAAAGAACTCCTCCAGGACGAATTAAATTCGTATGCTGAGATTCCACTGTACACTTATCAGCTCATCTGGCACCAAAGACTCCAGTCACAGAGATCACATTTCCCCCCATTTTTATGTTTGATGTGAACATTAACTGAAACTCTTTAGAAATATCTGAAGGATTTTAGATACTGAATATTTATTTATTCTGATATGTTATCCGTTCTATGGTAACGACCAAGCCAGTCCATTACTGACTGAAACAGCTGCTGAGGTTTTATTTCTTACTTAACTGGATGTGGTCATTTTCATGTAAGCAAATATCCAGTTCTGTAACTCACTTGACAGTGTTGAATCAACTGGTGTGAGATGAACTCTTTGGCCAGCTGAACCAATCTCCTTCTTATAAACTGAGGGCACATATCCACCTGCATGTGTACCTGCAACACGATTCACATTTTACCACATAAAAAGCTTACAAATATCAGTCCAAAAAGCAACATAGTCCGAAAAACTGAACTACGAACAGCGCCGAGGAGGCTTTCATTGCCTGATGTTATCTATTAACATCATGTTATGCTAACTGACATCAAGTGCCATAAAAATGCACTGTTTATCCCTTACCATGGCTTCCCTTGGTATGAATCGTCCCTCCGACAGGAACACTGCTGCCCTCCCACATGTTTCCACTATAGTCCTTTGCTGCATTTACTGCTACATTCTTCTTTGTGCTTAACCCTGTCACATGCAAACACACCATATGCAAAGCTCGTTACATGAAGCATGACTTGAGGACAAACTAAAATCAGTCAGAATTGTTATTTGTTCTGATTGCAGTACTTTAGCTACAAATGTTAAATCCCAATTCTGTTTTAAATAGGAGCAGTGTATAATATCAGACAGAGAGCTAACACCCTCTCCTGGACAGACTGTAAATAATAACAAACGATGCAGTTGACCTATAGTGCAGTCTATAAGTATCTACCTGGATGCCGACAAAGTATATGGCTTCGGCTCTAAACTCTAAACACTGTGCTGGATTTTAAAAAAAAATATACCCCTGTTTTGTTGGAGCAATAAAAAGAACATGGCCCTGATCCAAACCAGCAAACCCAGCACAGCTGTGAGTTAAAGTCTACAGGCATGTATGGCTGGCAGTGATGCTGTAGAGCTCTCCTCATAATGTAACAGCGAGATGATTTCTGAAGTGCAAGTGTACAAAATGCTGGCAAAGCAATCACACCATACATATTAAATTTGTCATTACAATGGTCATTTCCTCTGTCTGAAATAAAATCTTGTTCAAACTCTATTACAGTATTAATAATGTGTTATCCATGTCCATGTCCAGCAGAAGACCTATGATTCAAGAAATTTCAACTACATGGTGCTTTATCTATCCATCTATCAGTGGAGTCTTTCAGAAAAAAAGTTAGCATTTGGCATTTCTGCATTTGGCAGATGCCCTTATCCAGAGCGACTTATATTTTATCTAATTTTTTTTCATAAAACTGAGCAAATTTGGGTTAAGGGCCTTGCTCAGGGACCCAGCAGTTGCAGCTTGGTGGTCCTGGGATTCGAACTCACAACCTTCCAATCAATAGTCCAACACCTTCACCACTAAGCTGCCACATCCCCCACTTACAGACAGACAGACAGACAGACAAATGGATAGACAGATAGATAGATTAAAAAAAACTGGGCAGTATGAAACAGTTTCATGCAGTCATAATGGTAAATAAACCCAAAATGTTTGAACATAGCTATACAAATAGAAGCTACATACACACATGCATACAAAATTCATACTTTACTTCCTTCCATGCTACGCAGCTCTCTGCCCTGTCCTCATTAGTCTATGATTAGATAATAAAAAGTCATTCAACATCCTGCTCTTCTTTGAAATCTTACACTTCATTTAGAATTTGCCATTGCCACCATATTTGTAGCTATCCTGTAGTTTTGTGTAATCCTACACCATCCTCCTACTGGCATTGTAGCAGTAGTCATACACTTTGGTCACGAGTTGAGATCAGTGAACTCGGCATGCCTATGATGTGCGTTAATCATTTTAATCGTTAATCTTTTACATTTGACAATTTGGTGCCACAGGCTCCCCGTGACCCGAGTATAGATCAGATGAGCGGTAGACAATGAATGAATTTGGTGCCAATGTGTCAAAGACGACTACTACTATGAGCTGATCTGGAAACAACTTCATTTCACTTTACAGAAGCGAACACTAAAAATAAAAGGCTGTAAAATGGCTGCCTTCAGGTTCAGCAGAGAATCATGAGGAAATCTGCTGATGTAAAGGGGTCATAAACCACAAGATGTGTGTGTTTTGTACACAAATAATAAATGTAACCATTTTAGAGCTATGTGAATTAGTTCAGTTACTGTGGCTGAAATGTGATCTAGTACAGTGCTGTTGCTCCCTCTAGAGTTCACTCAATATAGAAGCCAAAGCAGCATTACTTTAAATACTTTCTAAAGACAGACAGGATTAGGAACGAGTACATCAGAGGGACAGCTCATGTTGGACATTTGGGGGACAATGTTAGGGAGGCCAGATTAAGATGGTTTGGACATGTTCAGAGGAGGGACAGTGAGTATATTGGTAGGAGAATGTTGGACATGGAGCTGCCAGGCAGGAGGCAAAGAGGAAGGCCAAAGAGGAGGTATATGGATGGAATTAATGAGGATATGAAGCTAGTGGGTGCAAGTGTTGAGGATGCAGAAGATAGGGATAGGTGGAGAGAGATGATTCGCTGTGGCGACCCCTGAAGGGAAAAGCCGAAAGAAGAAGAAGAAGATATAAATGTGGCCTTTTTTTTTGTTTAACTTGTCTATTAAAATATTGCCTGTAATAGGCTAGGTATAAACAGAAATTACTATAAATTCTTCAAGCCCTAAAGTGTCTATTTTCATATGAGCCATTAACCACCACTGTGGAGTGTGATATAAAGAAATTCAGTGATGAACATTGACACCACAAAACAGGTACAAATGAAAAATTTTGACCTGTGATGAAAAAAAATGATATTTGTATGGCAATTACATAAAAACTGCCGAGTTGTATGGTCAAATATTTCGTTTTTTGCCATTTCCAGAAAGGTAGGTGTTTAATTTTAGTAAAAAAAACAAAACAAAAAACATCCCGAGTGTTTTAGTTGCGATGGCAGGCGGAAGTACCTGGTAAATATCTTGATTGCTTCAAGTAATGCTGTTTGGCTGATGCTGTCCTGGATGGCTCCTGGAAGGGCAGTGCATGGTTTATATTTGTGACTCCATCGCTCCTGATGTTAGATAGACTGAAATCTAAAACGTTTCCCAGCCTGCGTATAAAAAGTGTAAAAAGTGACTAGAATATCAACAGTAATTAAGCCAGATCTCTGTTACTTCTACTTTACACTTTACAGTGTGTGTAAGGCCGTTTTACTCAGTCAGTCTCAGTCAACACCTGAATGCAAGTCAAACGTATGTACTCTTACTATCATGTTATTACCTTTATCTGACTCTCTGCCCTTTTTTAAAAACAATTTCAATCATTTTCTTTCAGAATGTTGCTGAAGACAGTAATCACCTGTTCATGCTGCTGTCACCCTGTAGCCGTTTTTCATTGCTGGTGAAAATGGGTTTGTTCAGAGTGGTGCCTGTAGTGTCTGTGTCCTCATAATCATCCCAAACTTCTCCTTTTAAGACCCCCGTCACATATCCCCACCTCCTCCGGCCTCCTGTGGGCTTCGATAAACTGCTAGATAAATTTGCATTCTCGGGTTCTGGAGTTAGCTGACACACACACACGCACGCACGCACACACACACACACACAATATAAAAGAAATATCTGAAATTTAACGTTGTAGTAAACACACAATTCACATCAAAGTAATAGTTTTTGAATAAATCCAATATTTAGATTTGACATAAAATTTTAAATACCAAATATAAGAAACTTTATTTGCTCCAGGCGCAGACAAAACATAAATTCATTAGCTACCCAGCATTCAAGGAAAAACCTCAGTGTGCCCATGTTTCGGTTGCTCAGTAACCTAGTAGGAACTAACATGATGTAATAACATATGGCAAGCTATTTTGAGCTAACTAAGTGCAATAATGTAGACTATAAGGAACAAACAAGTACATGATTGTGTTTTTTTTGGTCAAGGACGCAGACACAATGGAGGTAACATTGCACGCAAAAGCTACTATTCAAGGCTGGCTTCCATCTTCATTCTCTCTCTGCATGTTTAACCATGAGGTGACTGTGTGGTATATACACCGATCAGGCATAACATTATGACCATCTGCCTAATATTGTGTTGGTCCCCCTTTTGCTGCCAAAACAGCCCTGACCTGTCGAGGCATGGACTCTACTAGATCCCTGAAGGTGTGCTGTTGTATCTGGTATCAGGTGGGGCCCATAGAAGGATACTTTTGATAGATACTGACCACTGCAGACCGGGGAACATTCCACAAGAGCTGCAGTTTTGGAGATGCTCTGATCCAGTAGTCTAGCCATCACAATTTGGCCCTTGTCAAACTCGCTCAAATCCTTACGCTTGCCCATTTTTCCTGCTTCTAACACATCAACTTTGAGGACAAAATGTTCACTTGCTGCGTAATATATCCCACCCACTAACAGGTGCCATGATGAGGAGATCATCACTGTTATCCACTTCACCTCTCAAAGTCTGGATTTGAATTCAGTTATTTACCCACTATTTATTAATTATTATGACTGAAACAATTTGTAAGATATGTAATTTGATCAGCCCACTTTATTAGGAACACCTGTACTTTTTATGCATTCATGCAATTATCCAATAAGCCGGTTATGTAGCAGCAGCACAGGTACAAACATTCATGCAGATGCCGGTCACAGCTTGATCCTTCAGTGGACACAGGCTCACTCAGGGGAAGTGAGTAAAACTGGCTCAGATGAAGTTTGTATAAAGGCCAGCCGACGTATTTCCAATCTTCAACTGACCAGTTTGGCTGAAAATGTGCCCAGTACACCCCCTGATTCTTGTTCTTGGCTGACAGGATTGGAACCCGATATAATCTTCTGCCCATCTGCCATAATATTGGACAATGCTTTGTGCATTGTAAGATGCTTTTCTCGCCATGATTGTAGAGAGTATTTATTTGAGGTAACTTAGGCTGTCTTTTCAGTTTGCACAATTCTGATCATTCTCCTCATCAACATGGCTTTTATACAAAAGTACTACTCCCCCACAACACACACACACACCATTGTGCACAAACTCTAGAAACTCTTGTGTGTAAAAAAAAAAATTATTTTTATATTTTTTTGAAATATTCAAACCAACCAATTTGGCTGAGATCATATTTTTATTCCTATTTGTCATGTAAAACAATACGTTCGGCCCTGCATGATTTTCAGCCCTTTTCTGCTGTCACATGATGGGAAAACTGGAAAACTGCATGAATGAGTAGATGTTCTTATTAAAGTGGCAAGTAAGTGTATCTTGCATTCAATTTTGAAAATAAATTTCCCAAACATAACACACAGTAGCAGCACTCACCTTGCTCTGCAAGCCTTTGTCATGTATTTGAGGGAAGCGGCTCTGCACCGCTCTGTCTGTCTTGACCTCTGACCTCCCCTGCATTTTAGGTGGCACTGGATGATGCTGAGGTTGATGGGTTGTATCAGGTAAGGGGAGTGTTGGGATCTGAGGAGGAGGATCAGGCCTGAGTTGCGGAGGCTGCGTTTGTCCATGGTCCTGAATCTGCTGTGGTGCACCAAGGACCTGGCCCACTTGAAAGTAGGGATAGCGTAGGGCCTGAGATTCGGGGTTAGAACATGAGGAATGGTGATTTTAGTGTAAGATTTTGAAAGAGAATGAGTTTCCATAACACTGTGGTGGGGTGCAGTATTATAACTCAGACCTGCCGACCCTGAGGAAGAAGAATGAGCTGAAGCACCACTAATGTGAGACGGGGAAGGGGCAGAGCTTCTGGACCTTCTTAAGGTTGACAGGTTTGAGTACTGATTAGTTAACTTATATTTGTAGTTTTGTGTTACCTGGCTGGCTGCTGGCCGTTTTTTGGGGTCCCACTGCAGCAGGTCTCTCATCAGCTGAATGGCTTCGGAGCTGGCGTTAGGAATCAGGGTGGCTAGGTTGGTGGGCACGCACTGCGGCCAGCGGAAACTCATGGAGGCAGCAAGCTGGCATCCTTCGGGCCAGTCATTCTACATGGTCCAGGTACGCAATCAACACACAGAACTCACTCAACTCACAGAAATGCACAATTGAAAACAAACCATTTGAACATCAAGCAAAATAGATCATTTTCTTTACTAGCCTTAATAACAGATATTTCTTTACTACCTTCTTTGGAGTTCCCAAAACCTGGCAGATTTTGAAAATAGTGTCCACCTCACTGGAGCCAGGAAACAGAGGTCTGAGCGTGTAGAGTTCAGCCATGATACAGCCTATGGCCCACTGGTCTATAGGAGAGCTGTAGCTTGTGGACTTGAGAAGCACTTCTGGAGCTCGGTACCTTTTGTCACGGGGGGAAAAAAAAACATGTATGGGAAAAAAAAAGGTTAATAAAAAAAGAAATGTGTATTGTGTCTTGAATCAGCAATTCTGCATCATATATTCCGAGTCGTTACATATTCATAACATCACACAAATAATCACAAGAGGTTTCTAAAGGGGGAAAAAAAGGAGGCACTACCATCTTGTCGACACATAGTCAGTGTAAGGAGGACAAGATCGGATCTCCCGTGCCAGTCCAAAGTCGGCGATTTTCACGAGCTCAGGACCCATGCACAAAAGATTCTCTGGCTTCATGTCCCTATGAAAAAAGCCTAGAAGAAAGGCAAAAAACTGTTAAACAGGAACTTCTGGATATTAAACACAAAGCTAGGGAAAGCAAACAGCATCAGCTCTTTAACATCAACAGCATTTCTTACCAAGTTACCAAAGACCACAAAGATTTAAGTTCTCATGAGCAATTCTTCTTGATATATCACAGCACATTTAATAAAAAGAGAAAGCTATGTTTGTGAAAGATAGAAAGATACCATGTTTGTGAATGAAAGCAAGTCCCTGTAGAATCTGAAACATGATATTCCTCACTGCAGACTCGGGAAACATGCGTGTTCTGGGGGAAAAAATGAGAGATTTTCATTTTATTTATTTATTTTATGCAAGGATGTGATGAAGTCTGTAGTCTACAGCGCATTTTTATTGATTACCTTTCTTTCATTAGCTGGTAGAGGTTCTCCTTCATATACTCGAACACAAAGTAGAGTTCATCATTTTCCCGGATGACCTCCTTCAGCTTGATCACGTTGGCATGGTTGAGTTTCTTCAGGGACTGGGAGTGAAAGAAATCACTGTCACAATCAGTACAACACATTTAACAAACCCCTGAATCTGAATATTTTTAATCAAAATAAAAAGATAGGTTATTATGGACAAGCCTTGGAAGAAAAAAAAAAAAAGAAAAGCAGGCTGCTGATGATGTGTTAGTGAACTGTTTAAAGGGTTTTATCGAATAGAAGTGTCCGTTGCAGCCTAAAACCAAGAGAGTGAGATCTGAATTGAACGTAAATAACATAAACTCGTCGGCCACTTTATTAGGAACTATATTTTTTAACTAAATATTATGAACTAATACTTGGTAAGATGCTGTGGCTGCAGGATTTCATGCACTGTGCTGCTGCAACATGATAGGCTGAAAGGAAAAAAATGCACCTAATGTTCCTAATAAAGTGTCCACGGAGTATACTGTTAGGGTAAAAGCATCTGTAAGAAGGCGTGTGCTGATGTCCGACTGTGGAGTATATGAATTTGACCATGTGTGTGTCACAATATCTTTTTTCTCATATTTATAGTTCGCTTTGATTTGCTATTTTAATGATTTCTATAATTGAACGAATTGCAAACCAATTAAAAAAAAAGACCTACACCGATCAGGCATAACATTATGAGCAGTGAGAGGTGAAGTGAATAACACTGATGATCTCCTCATCATGGCACCTGTTAGTGGGTAGGATATATTAGGCAGCAAGTGAACATTTTGTCCTCAAAGTTGATGTGTTAGAAGCAGGAAAATGGGCAAGCGTAAGGATTTGAGCGAGTTTGACGAGGGCCAAATTGTGATGGCTAGACCACTGGATCAGAGCATCTCCAAAACTGCAGCTCTTGTGGGGTGTTCCCGGTCTGCAGTGGTCAGTATCTATCAAAAGTATCCTTTAAGTCCTGCAAATATCCTTTAAGTCCTGTAAGGTGAGAGGTGGGGCCCATGGAGGTAACTTACAGGACTTAAAGGATCTGCTGCTAACATACCACAGCACACCTTCAGGTGGAGTCGATGTCTCGTCGGGTCAGGGCTGTTTTGGCAGCAAAAGAGGGACCAACGCAATATTAGACAGGTGGTCATAATGTTATGCCTGATTGGTGTACATCATATGAATCATACATCAGCACATGCCGATTTATAAGCTCTGTAATCCCATGCATTGGAAAAGATTCGTCATCATCATCATGGAGTAAATGTACATGACAGGCTGCCTGCTTGATTGCATGCCTTTTTAAATAAAATTAGGATTAGAACAGGGGACAAGTGGAGTTAGAAGCACTGCAATATCAAGACAGACACAGACACACGAGCCACCTACTATCTTCACTGTAGAAACTTGGTATTTTTTTGTTTTTAATGTAGTATGCCAGCAATTATGGACAAAAAAAAGTGACAAAACAATCATCAGAAATGTAAAGACATGTATCCCCCCACCTTAAGATCAGTTGAAGCCAAAGATCTTTTATGAGAAATGACTTGTATGTGACAGAGCATTCAGAGACATGAAAGCATGACATTTTATTAAAATCTTGACAGCGACTGTACGTACCTTGACCTCTCGGAGATTCATGCACTCCTCCCAGGAATAGAATTTCCTTTTCATTCTGCGTAAGGAATTAAAATAAATAGATATACTTATTCATGATCACTGATTAAAAAAATACAAGAGGAAACACACTAAACTAACATGAGCATGCAACCTGCAAAAACAAACCCCGCAGGAAAGGACAAAAAGAATATAAATAGTCACCATCTTGTTTTCCTGGTACGTCTCCCTGTGGAGAATCATGAACTCCACAGCTGCTTGGCTGAGTGATTTAGCATTCTTTACAAATGAAAAGTATCAGGCTACCAGATGAACATCAACAGTTGATACAAGTGTACAATTTTTTTTTTTTAGAAAACAACTAATGCTCTGATTAAAATCCTGATAACCTGATCACAAATACATTTGGTGAATTGTTTCATTACGTTAATTCTTTACAGATTAGACGACTACGCAATCTGGTGCTGCCAAACCAATTTCCTTAATACGCCGTTGACTTAAATCAATGGAGTCCTCCAGGGCTCCTGTTCATGTCCCTTCTCCCATAATAACATCCTGCTCAAGTTAAAAATAGAGCACGCACTAAACTGTGGCTTTCAGAAGCCTGACAGATGTCTACATAATCACCAGAATGAAAGGCTTTAAACCCTGGCTTCCTCCGCAGCTGAAACAGGCTACTTGACTGGTCTGAAGACGCACTTGTACATTCTTGTGCTCAGGCTTACTGAAAAGGCAATGCTGATCACCAGCTGCTTGCTTGCAAACACAGAAGTGCTACGAGTTGAAGTCGTGCCCTCACAGTCGTTCTCAAAACCTCTCAACCTCTCATAACACAATGGTCTTGATGCTTAGACAGGCAGGGGTAGGTAAGGGGCTCTGTGCTTAGTCAGTCTTGTTCTAGGTCTCTGCACTTAGCCTGTCTCGATTTGGGGCTCTGCATCTGGCTAGACTTAGTCCATGTCTCTGTGCACAGCCTTTCTGAACCTTGGCTAGGCTCAGACCAGGTCTCTGTGCTTAGCTAGTCTCAGTCTGTGGCTCTGTGCTTAGCTAGTCTCAGTCTGTGGCTCTGTGTTCGGCTAGTCTCAGTCTGTGGCTCGGTGTTCGGCTAGTCTCAGTCTGTGGCTCGGTGTTCGGCTAGTCTCAGTCTGTGGCTCGGTGTTCGGCTAGTCTCAGTCTGTGGCTCGGTGTTCGGCTAGTCTCAGTCTGTGGCTCTGTGTTCGGCTAGTCTCAGTCTGTGGCTCTGTGTTCGGCTAGTCTCAGTCTGTGGCTCTGTGCTTAGCTAGTATCAGTCTGTGGCTCGGTGTTCGGCTAGTCTCAGTCTGTGGCCTCTGTGTTCGACTAGTCTTGATCTGTGGCTCTGTGCCTGGCTAGTTTCAGTCTGGGGTCTCTGTGTTTCGACTAGTCTCGTCTGGGGCCCTGTGCTTAACTAGTATCGTGTGTGGCTCTGTGTTCGGCTAGTTTCAGTCTGTGTCTCTGTGCTCGACTAGTCTCTGTCTGTGGCCCTGTGCTTAACTAGTATCAGTGTGTGGCTCTGTGTTCGGCTAGTTTCAGTCTGTGGATCTGTGCTCGACTAGTCTCTGTCTGTGGCCCTGTGTTAACTATTTCTGTGGGCTCTGTGTTCGACTATTTTCTTGGGATCTGTGCCTCTGTGCTCGGTTAGTCTCACTCTGTGTCTCTGTGCTAAGGTAGTCTCACAGCTACAGCCAAACATCTTCTTAATAAACTCATTTATCTGGTCAGAAGATTATTTGTAAATATGACCCTGATCTTCACACAAATTCTGCTACAAGCACAGAAAAGCTTTAGAACAACTTTACTCACTTCTTAATAGCAACAAGTTCACCAGACTCCAGGCAGCGGCTGAGTGTGACTGAGCCATAGGTGCCGTCGCCAAGCTGCCGGAGGGCAGAATATCGGTTCATAGTGCGTTTTTCTTTCTCAGCATGACGCGCAGTGGCGCCCGTCACCTGTTCGATGGCCGCTCGAATGCAGCCAGGGTCTGTGGTTACAGCGGAGTTGAGTGACAGGCCGTGAAGTCATGATGTTCGTGTTCACAACACCACCTACAAATAACAGAATGACAGCGTCAGCAGATTATTAACTACTACACACACTCAGTGATGCCAGAATCTGAAATTGAACAAACTTTAAAGCAGATTTAATCTGTTTAACTGCAGTGGAACGAAATTGAGATGACCCAAACAACAGATCTGCGATTAAAGAAAATGGATGCAGACCTTAAATGTCATGAAAGACAAGATTTACCTTCCTTTTTTTATTTCCACACAGTATACACTTAATAAGAGCAACAATAATAACAGCACATTGCTATTAAATTATTCCATGTTAAAGAAATTGCAAATATAAAGGATTTCTACTTGAACATGTTTTACTTTATATAGAAACCCAGAGGCGAGGGGAAAGGAAGTACCAGGTCTCAGTGCTCGCAGAGCTGAACTGCTCTCATGCAAGTTATCTACATGCTCACGAATACCTTGTGTACTTGCAGACATTTTTTCTGACCATCCTCTCTTTTATTTATCCTCTCCTTTAACATTGCTAACATTAAAGAAATATTCTGCCTTAACAACTTTATGTGATGACGTGATGAAGCCACAATGCCATTTGACTGCCCTGTAATACTAATGTCAATGGGATTTAACCCTGACTTCATCTTTAA
The DNA here is from genome assembly GCA_033459395.1 of Hemibagrus guttatus. Lineage (NCBI taxonomy): Eukaryota > Metazoa > Chordata > Actinopteri > Siluriformes > Bagridae > Hemibagrus > Hemibagrus guttatus. The sequence goes on along the minus strand of JAUCMX010000029.1, from coordinate 8,948,145 downwards.
CTAAACAGAGCGATGCAGCAGCACATTATTACTATTAACTATCAAACTATCACCAGTATCAAGACCATCACGCTCGTCATCTTGTACGTTGCTCATTCACTGTGTCGGGACTCTACTGTAACTGAGCACATCCTGATGAACTTTTGTAATCATCATAGACGTCTACACTTGAATTCTTATTAATACGGTGTCGAGAACGTGTGAGTGAGAAAGGAAGCCCTTAAATAAGTTCTTTTGTTTTTAGGAATAACTATGTGGTCTCTTATTTTTGTCGGCTACTGTGCACCATTAGCTCTACCCAGACATTTACATGGGGTCCTGGGCTAAATTCCTATGTTACAGATGGTCCTCTGCGATTTAGTTTCTATCCGGATCGCCCACGTCAGTGTCTTCTTCGTCCTCTGAGAAGATTAAAGCCTTCTCAAGATTACACTGGTCATCTGATCGTTTTAGTCCAGTCTGGATAACTGTGTCTGTGATTTTCTATGCAGATGTTGCCTTGATATTAAACACCTCCTGAGCTGAAATGAAAAATTGATCCTTCTTGTATACTTCCGGATTATTTTTTTATATTCGTTGCTGCAACATTGACTCGCCCCAAACTGAAATAAGAGCCACTTGGCGTCATGTTGTGGATGGAGACTATAGATTATATGATCACATGACCCTGTTAAACTAATCCGGTCCAAATAGGGATAATGTACAGGCACTAGCAACGCCCCCATGTGACGTCAGAGCAGCGCACAACCGCTACCTTCTCATGGAAATAACAAAAACAGCACATTATAAACAGCATTAATAAACACATGGAGCATATTTATGGTGTTGTATTTATCATGGGTTTCAGGCTGAAGGTTTCCTGTATATACATAGCAACTATAAGGGAAACGTCCAGAAGTGATTTAGTCCAGGCTAAAGCTATCTAAAACAACAAATAACAACATTGTGGTAAAATATAATAATATTCCCGTGACCCGTTTCCTGTCTGTATAAAGTAACATCACTGCTGTGTAAGTGATATTAGCTAAAATTCAGAGTTTTCTCCCATTTATTCATACACCCCTAAGCTCGCTAACGGTAGCTACACAACCTGGAGTGTGGCACGTTAGCTTCAGATTATTTACCTGTCGTACATCGTATCCAGTCCAATCTGTGGGTTATAACCTTACTCTATTCCCATCTGCAAATCTCAGCGGAACAACAGGAAGCCACTCCGTCCTTAACAACTGCCGAATGAGTCATACAAGAAACAAAAAAAAACAAACAAACCCCTTCTCTCGACACACCAGTATTCCGACAAACCCCGCCTCCTTCATTACAAATGGGTAGATCTTTCCATAAGCTTTAACTATTATCCAATCCAAATGCAGGGACACGACGGTACTGGCCAATCACAGAGCAGGATTTATAAACGTTTGCACTACGGGTGGGAAAAGGATAAATGCGCTTGAGTAGGGCTGTGTTCCAAATTGTGTACTCGCTCACTGAAATGTGTACACTACTGACCGTTATTCTGTTTACTGTGTTGTATACAGATGGGGACGTGGCCCTTGACAAGAGCGAACCTGAGCGCTTGAGGTGCGTTTTCCTAAATACTTCTATTCCAAATAATGTTGATATAATTAAGGCCAAGGTTAATAGTTATATATTTTTGTTCAGTTACATTGAAAGGTAATAGCTAAAGATTAGATAAAAATGTGTAACTTTTTGTTATTGGCTAAATCGGTTACAGTTGTGGCTAACGTTAAAACAGTTAGCACAGTAGCTAACTCGAATACACACTGACTGAAAAAAAAAAATACTGGGATTTTATCAAAAGTTTTATGGTGTTTTGCAGGGTCAGAAAATGGCGTGTAAACTTTCTAGACATTCCAGGAGTCTCTCCGACGGGGAAATTAATCAACTGAGGGAGGAAAATGCTCATTTGCGAAAGAGACTCGATGAAATTTCTCACAAGCAGGGGGCGCCACCAGACTCCCAGCACACCCAGCTTTATTTAGAGGTATGTTTAGAAATGAAAGATTGTGTGTGTGTGTGTGTGTGTGTGTGTGTGTGTGTGTGTGTGTGTGTGTGTGCGCACAGGGACTCATTTATAAAACAGATTTTATTTATTTGCTTACGTACGCAAGAGGTGGCTTGGTGGTTAGCCCGTTTGCCTCACACCTCCAGGGTTGGGGGTTCAATTCCCGCCACCGCCGTGTGTGTGTGGAGTTTGCATGTTCTCCCTGTGCCTCAGGGGTTTCCTCTCCCGGTCCAAAAACATGCATTGTAGGTTGATTAGGATCTCTAAATTGCGTGTGTGTGTGCCCTGCGATGGGTTGGCACTCCGTCCAGGGTGTATCCTGCCTTGATGCCCAATGACGCCTGAGATAGACACAGGCTCCCCCGTGACCCGAGTGTAGATTGGATAAGCGGTAGACAATGAATGAGTTGTCTAGAGATGTGGTATTTATGAAAATCTCAGAAATTTACATGTGAACTCATGTGTAAGAAGACTAAATAATGTAAACCTTGACTTCACATCATATAATTTACCGAACTTTTTTATATACGGAATATACTGTTGAGGCAAAATTGCCTTTTTTTTTTTTTTACGTTCACAGCGTTTAGAAGAGGTCTTTATCCAGGACGCTTTAAAAAAAGAGATTTGGAGTCTCTCTGAAAAACTATCAATAAATATAAATGTAGACAAATATGTAATGAATCATTGAAATGCTGTTGTATATAAATGGAGGATGTGCCTCAGCTGACTGATGATGTACTTCTCCTTTACTCTTGTTATTGTTATACACTGATCAGGCATAACATTATGACTACCTCCCTAATATTGTGTTGGTCCCCCTTTTGCTGCCAAAACCCGTCGAGGCATGGACTCCACTAGATCCCTGCTGTGGTATCTGGCACCAAGATGTTAGCAGCAGATCCTTTAAGTTACAGGATGGATACTGACCACTGCAGACTGGGAACACCCCACAAGAGCTGCAGTTTTGGAGATGTTCTGATCCAGTGGTCTAGCCATCACAATTTGGTCCTTGTCAAACTCGCTCAAATCCTTACGCTCGCCCATTTTTCCAGCTTCTAACACATCAACCCACGTCATCGGGCATCAAGGCAGGACACACCCTGGACGGAGTGCCAACCCATCACAGGGCGCGCGCACACACACACCCGCGCACACACACACACATACGGCGAAGGCAGGAATCAAACCCCCCACTCTGCAGGTGTGAGGCAAACATGCTAACCACCAAGCCACCAAGCCACCGTGCCCCCTAAACCCATCATACATATTATAAAACAAACGTACACTTATATTGCCAAAAGTTTTGGAGCACCCCTCCAAGTCATTGAATTCAGGTGTTGTATTTCAGGGGTTGGGCTTGGCCCCTTAGTTCCAGTGAAAGGGACTCTTAATGCTTCAGCATACCAAGACATTTTGGACAATTTCATGCTCTGAGCTTTGTGGGAACAGTTTGGGGATGACCCCTTCCTGTTCCAACATGACTGCACACCAGTGCACAAAGCAAGGTCCATAAAGACATGGATGAGTGAGTTTAGTGTGAAGGAACTGGACTGGCCTGTACAGAGTCCTGACCTCAACCCCATAGAACACCTTTGGGATGAATTGGAGCAGAGACTGCAATCCATTCCAAAATTGGGACATCTGCCTTTACATGTACATGAATGTAATATGGAGTTGGCCCGCCTTTTGCAGCTATAACAGTTTCAACTCTTCTGGGAAGGCTTTCCACAAAGTTTAGGAGTGTGTTTATGGGATTTTTTGACCATTCCTCTAGAAGTGCATTTGTGAGGTCAAGAACTGATGTTGGACAAGAAAGCCTGGATCACAGTCTCCGCTCTAATTCATCCCAAAGGTGTTCTATGAGGTTGAGGTCAGGACTCTGTGAAGTTCCTCCACACAAAACTCGCTCTGAAGCATTAAGGGTTCCTTTCACTGGAACTAAGGGGCCGAGCTCAACCCCTGAATTCAATGATGTGGAGGGGTTTCCCAAAGCTTTTGGCAATATAAGTGTATGTTTATTTTATAATATGTGTATGATGGGGTTAAGGGGGGCATGGTGGCTTGGTGGTTAGCACGTTTGCCTCACACCTCCAGGGTTGGGGGTTTGATTCCCACCTCCGCCATCCGTGTGTGTGGAGTTTGCATGTTCTCCCCGTGCCCCCGTGCGGGGGTTTCCTCCCCCGGTCCAAAGACATGCATTGTAGGTTGATTGGCATCTCTATATCATCCATAGTGTGATTGCATGATTGAATGAGAGTGTGTGTGTGCCCTGCAATGGGTTGGCACTCCGTCGAGGGTGTATCCTGCCTTGATGCCCAATGACGCCTGAAATAGGCACAGGCTCCCCTTGACCTGAGCGTAGATCGGATAAGCGGTAGACAATGAATAAATGAATAAATGATGTGTTTAATGATTCTGGTGTGAATTTGTATTTGTAATGTTCTTCCTGTGAGAAGGTAGTGCTTATGTACTGTGCTGATGTCACAGGGTTATTTAATAAGAGGAAACATGGTTAAATATAAGGAGGCACTGCGGGGCAGCAGGTAGCGTTGTCGCCTCACAGCTCCAGGGTCCTCGGTTCATTGCCGAGCTGTGGTTCATGTGTTTTCACCATGTTCACAGGGTTTCCTCCCAGCTCCGCATCCGCTGCCACCATGATCAAGATAAAAAGATTACTGACGATGAAAGAACGAATCAAACATAAGAAATAATGGTCGACTTCACTGTTCTCCTAAAACATTTTCTCACTCATTACTTTTCAGTGACATTCAATGTAATTCATAAGAACAGGGCATGGTGGCATTTGTGGTGGGATGAAAGTTGATGCTTTGGAAGTTTATCTTTTTGGGCAGAGTATTCGGGTGAGGAGGGACTTGAACAAAAAAAGTGAAGTTGATGAAGTGAGGGCATGTTTCCACTGGCATTGCAATCAACACATAGTCAAATGGCATTGTGGGTAATATAGGAAACCTAATACAAGTCAGCTATGACAAATGAAATAAATTTAAACCAAAAAAGTCATTTTTAAAAAAAAAAAAAGGTTATCGTATTACAAAATTAACTTTGTACACCATTTAAAGAGCACATGTTAACTATAAAGCTCAATATGCTAAATCTTTCATGGTAGATTTTGCAAAACTATTGTTTTTTCTACAGTGTACAGCATAAATCTGAAATTATACAAACTATTCAGGAAGATCTTAGTATAAATATTAATGTTTTCTGCAACAATCCTTCCAAAGGTCTCTTTTTTTCCCCTATGGTGTTTTAACTTTAAAGAGAATCCTTGCACTGGAGACACTGAGAGAGAAAAACTCACAGCAGATCCTGGCCAAAGATCAGGAAATCGCCTCCCTTTGGCAGATGCTTCGGTCAAACAGTGCAGAGGTTGTGACCAGCCTTCATGACCAACTCACGCAGCTAAGAGCAGAGGCTGAAATGAGAGAAACATTATTTCAGTCCCTCCAACAGGAGACAGAGGAGGTGAAGGAAAAATTGGAGGCTGTCTTAGAAAACACAAGCAAGGTGGGTCTCTCTCTCTCTCTCTCTCTCTCTCTCTCTCTCTGTCTCACACACACTCACACACACACACACACACATACACACACACACACACACACACACACACACATCTACCCTGCATCTAAATATTGTTTCCAACAAACACTTTTGTGTTTCCAAATGCAATTCACAGCACCCTAGATGGCAGCATTTGTAAATAAAGATCATATGCAATATATGAGACTTGAAATTGTCAATTTTGTCGTTATAAATAGTCATCTAAAATAGCTCAGAACGTCTGCTCTCGGTTTGAGCCCTGAGTTTCTCCTGTGAAAAGAAAAGGAGGGAAATGCCAGTCAGAGGCATTGTGTAAACAGTGGGCATAGCAATACAACAATGTGGAATGTCCAGAAAAAGAAAGAACTGAGAAGTTCAGTGAAGAAAACCCCACAGGGCAAAAATCTCCACAGGGCAGTTAGAGAAAACCTCTACTAAAGTGATGGAAGCCACTTGGGGAAGGCTCACATGTTGCTGTGATAGTCAGATGTCCACAAACCTTTGACCATATAGTGTTTATTATTGTATACAATATTGTAACATGAAATGTGTAACAGTACAGCTGAGCTTGAATGTCTTTAGCCTAGGTACCTGGCCACAGCTGTACAAGATTTGATTATTTTTTGTTGCAATAAGTCAAATGTTATTAGGATTAAAGAAATGGACTAATTTGTGGACAGAGCACTGCAGATGGCCAGACTTCCACCGAAAACTCTGTATTGATCCAGGAACAACTGATAGACGTGAGTGTGATGTCATGGTCCCAAGCTTTCTCACCATTTCCATCTCTAGCATATCATGTTAGAGTGTGACTGAAATGATCTGGGGGTATATGCTCCTGAGAGATGTTTGAGAAAATTTCTGTTGTCTTCTTCTTTCTGTTTGCTGTTGAAAAGGCCTTAGAGAAGAACCAGCAGTGGCTTGTGTATGACCAGCAGAGAGAGGCTTATGTGAAGGCAATGCTAGCACAAAAGTGCCAGCTGGAGGAGGAGCTACATCAGGCCAAAATAGCCCTACTAGAGAAAAATAGAGAGCATGATACAGCAGGTGAAGGTGTGATCATGGGCACTTTTACAGCTTGTGTGAAAGTGTGTGCATGTGTGTATTCAATTCCATTCAATTTTATTTGCATAGTGCTTTTAATAATACTCATTGTGTCATTTTTTAAAATGTTTTTTCCACACCTTTATACTTGGTTATCATTGAACTTCTTATATTCTTATTTCCTACTTTTCCTGTGTCCTGATTATATATAAAGTGCTTGATATGTTGTATAACCTAAAATATTTTGTAACATAAAAATACACTGATCACATTATGAGCAGTGAGAGGTGCTCATAATGGCACCTGTTAGTGGGTGGGATATATTAGGCAGCAAGTGAACATTTTGTCCTCAAAGTCGATGTGTTAGAAGCAGGAAAAATGGGCAAGCGTAAGGATTTGAGCGAGTTTGACGAGGCCCAAATTGTGATGGCTAGACCACTGGATCAGAGCATCTCCAAAACTGCAGCTCTTGTGGGGTGTTCCCGGTCTGCAGTGATCAGTATCTATCAAAAGTGGTCCAAGGAAGGAACAGTGGTGAACCGGCGACAGGATCATGGGTGGCCAAGACTCATTGATGCATGTGGGGAGCGAAGGCTGGCCCGTGTGATCCGATCCAACAGACGAGCTACTGTTGCTCAAATTGCTGAAGAAGTTAATGCTGGTTCTGATAGAAAGGTGTCAGAATACACAGTGCATTGGGTTAGGGTTAGGTTAGTTTGTTGTGTTTTGGCAGCAAAAGGGGGACAAACACAATATTAGGCAGGTGGTCATAATGTTATGCCTGATTTGGTGTATATTATATACCAAACATGAAACCATGCACAGTTTATCAATGCCACTCTGCAATTTAGTTGATAATTGAACTACTTATAAGCTTCTTGAATTTCCTACTTGAATCCTAGCTAATGGAAAATATAATACAATATGGTAGCAACTCTACTACACAGAATCTAATTAACTACCTTAATCAGAGGTGGCATGGTCATACAGAGAGAAGTGTTGCCACCTCAGACCCCTATGGTACCCAGTCAGTCATTAGTTGAGGTGTGTGTGTGTGTGTGTGTGTGTGTGTGTGTGTGTGTGTGTGTGTGTGTGTGTGTGTGTGTGTGTGTGTGTCTGTAGTAGTTTTTAATACTTCTCCCCACTCCCCAAAATTGAGTGAACTACCCTAAAATTCTCCTAGGCGTAAATGTGTGTGTTCATGGTGCACTGTGATGGACTGGGGACCTTGTGCCTAGTGTTCCTGGAATAAGCTCTGGATCTGCTATGACCCTGACCAGGATAAAATTGTTATTGAAAATAGATGAATAAAAGAAGTCCCAGAGTTTTCCCCATTATCAAATATAATTCCTCTTTATTTTATTATTTTGTACAGAGCAAGAGGTGGAGATACAGCAGTGCTATGAGAAGATTGTAGACGAGCTCGAGAGAGAACAACAAAAGGGTCAGCAGCTGCTAATTGAACACCACCAGATCAAAAAGGAGCTGGTGGAGGAGAAGTTGAAGTCAGCAGAGCTTCAACAGCAGGTAGAAGCGAAGAGACCTTTAAGCCAATACGTAATACTCTAATAAAGCCTTGCGTAATTAAGATTTGGATAACTGAATGTGTCTTTGTTTTAATATTTTAACACCAAATCCTACCTGCATGTGTACTGAGAGTGATAAATATGGACAATTAACATTTAGTAAGCAAATGTGCTGTCATCCCACGACAAGGATTGCTTCATGTCTCCAGATGATTTTTGATGCACCCCAGAGATCTTGCAGTGACCAGGAAATAAATGTAGATTCAAACATTCAAACATTATCCATTGTTTTGAAGCAACGGGTACAGAGAGAAGCCTGTAATGTTTAGTATTCTCAACTCCTTAATAAATGTTCTAAATACAAAATAAACATCCATTATGTAAGTGTTACAGACACGCCAGGCTCTGCACATACACAGTCACAACGCACGCCCTCCCCTGAGTTCTAATTAGTTTCACCTGAATGTCATGATCACCTTCACCACCACCACACTATATATAGCACCACAACTCACTCTATCCCTGTCCGGTATCGTTAGCACATACCTGAGTGTTATGTTTCACGCTACGGACTTTGCTATTAAACTCAGCTCTCGTTTTCAGAGATTTCTGCCCGTGCCTTTTCCCGCAGCTCGCGGTTTCACCTCCGGGGTTTAGCTGCCCGCTGGATCTACAGATCTCCTCGCGTCAGCTTCCACGCCTTCCGTTTCTGCCTGCCTTTCTCTCTGCTCCAAGTACTCAATAAACAACTCAAGTGCATCCTCGTCTCAGTCCCTGTTCTGTTCATAACAGAATACCGGACCTCACCATCTGAGCAGCGGATCATGAGCGCGCCGGCTCCCCTCCACGAGCTGGTCGAGGCGCTCCGCCGTGCGCTCGCCAGCATGCCCGGCTCCACGGCTCCGACGAACTCTTCCGCTTCTGCCGCGGCTTCTCCTTCGCCGCCGGTGATCGCGAGTCCCGTGGCCGCTCCGGCGCTCTACTCTGGCGCGGCGGAGGACTGCAACGGGTTCCTGCTGCAGTGTTCGTTGGCCCTGGAGATGCAGCCGCACTCGTACCCTGACGATCGTGCCAAAGTCGCGTTTATTGTCTCTCACCTCGGCGGGAAGGCTCTTCGTTGGGCCGAACCGCTCTGGATTCAAAACCACCCCATCATGTCCTCGCTGCCCCGTTTCATCGAACACTTTAAGGAGGTGTTCGGGCAACCAGAGCGGGACTCGTCGTTAGGTGAGAGACTATGCCGGCTAAAGCAAGGTTCCATGTCTGTCTCTGAATATGCCCTTCAGTTCAGGACTCTCGCCGCAGCCAGTGGATGGAACGAACAGGCGCTAATTACCACGTATCGTCAGGGTCTCGATCCCCGCGTGCGGTTGCATCTCGCTGCATACGAGGATTCCATCGGGCTGGAGAGATTCATCCAGCTATCCATCCGATTCGCTACACGCATGCAGCTGTGCTTGGAGGAGCACCAGGGCCAGACAGCTACCGTCACCCTCGCCCGCCCGCCGGAGACGGTCAACGACCCAGAACCAGACAGTGAGGCCATGCACCTGGGGCACTCGGGCGTGTCGGCTGCGGAACGCCAGCAGGAGCGGCAGAGACGGCTGACCCAGAACCGGTGTTTCTACTGCGGTGGCTCGGGGCATTTCGTGGGGGAATGCCCCATTCGCCCGGCCAGGCCGATGGTAAGTGCGCTTCTACCTGATTTGAATGTCATGAAACCCCTTTCAATTTGGGTCAGTCTTGCTACCTCTGGTTTTTGTGTTGCAGCCACTGCACTCCTCGACTCTGGGTCAGCGGGGAACTTCATCTCCGGGAGTCTCTGCCGTCAGCTCCACCTCCGCACCACCGCCACGCCGAAGGTCTACCAAATTCATGCGGTGACCGGGAGGTCCCTTCGGCAGGTGTGTCGGCTAGCCGGGCCCCTCCACCTCCAGATCGGGGCCCTGCATATAGAAGAGATCCACCTGATGGTTCTGGAGGACTCCAAGGCGGACGTGGTGCTCGGCCGCCCATGGCTGGAACAGCATGACCCCATCCTTTCGTGGAAGACAGGAGAGGTCCTGAGGTGGGGGGAGCAGTGTTTCGAAGGATGTTTTCCGGAACGACCAAGTCCAAGGTTCTCTCGAGTCCAAAAGATTCAAATGCACGCTACGTCAGTGGAAAGCCCTTTCAAGAGCCGTTCCGTTGATATCCCCGCATGCTACTCTCACTTCAGAGACGTCTTCTGTCCCAGGAAGGCCTCCAAGCTGCCTCCACATCGGCCATGGGATTGTGCTATTGACCTCGTCCCAGGCGAGCCAGTGCCCAGAGGGAGAATATACTCCCTCTCCCTCCCAGAAGAGAAGGCCATGGAGGAATACATCGCGGAAGCCTTAGCCCAGGGTTACATTCGCCCCTCCACGTCCCCTGCTGCCTCAAGTTTTTTTTTTGTAGCCAAGAAGGACGGCGGCCTGCGGCCCTGTATTGACTACCGAGCCCTGAATAAGATCACTGTCAAATTCAGGTACCCCCTTCCTCTCGTCCCTGCGGCGCTGGAGCGCCTCCGCGGCGCCACTGTGTTTTCAAAGTTGGACCTCCGTAGCGCCTACAACCTCATCCGGATACGGGAGGGGGATGAATGGAAGACCGCGTTTGTGACCCCTACCGGCCACTATGAGTATTTAGTGATGCCTTATGGATTAGCCAATGCCCCCTCCGTATTCCAAGATTTCATGCACGAGGTACTCCGGGACTTTCTGCACAGATTCGTCTTAGTTTACATAGATGATATTCTGATCTACTCCCGGAGTATGGCTGACCATCAACGCCACGTTATGGAGGTCCTTCGCAGACTCCGATCTCACCATCTCTTCCTCAAGGCGGAAAAATGCCTCTTCCACCAACCCTCGGTGCAGTTCTTGGGGTATGTCATTGATCGCAGTGGCGTCCGCATGGATGAGACGAAGGTAGCCGCCGTCCGCGACTGGCCCAGACCCACATCTGTGAAAGAGCTACAGCGATTCTTAGGCTTTGCAAATTTTTATCGTAGATTCATCCGAGGCTACAGTTCCGTCACCAGTCCGCTCACAAATCTCCTACGAAATAAACCCAAATCACTCACCTGGAATCCAACTGCCTTGCAAGCCTTCGACACTCTCAAGCAAGCCTTCACTACCGCTCCCCTCCTCGTTCACCCCGACCCTGAGCGCCCCTTTGTCGTCGAGGTCGACGCCTCAACCACCGGAGTGGGAGCGGTCTTGTCACAGCAGCAGGGGAAGCCACCGAGACTCCATCCATGTGCCTTCTTTTCACGCAAGCTCAACCCGGCAGAAGTGAATTATGACATCGGCAACCGAGAGCTGCTCGCAGTCAAGCTTGCCCTGGAGGAGTGGAGACATTGGCTCGAGGGAGCTAAACACCCCTTTACTGTCCTCACCGACCACAAGAACCTCGAATACCTCCGGGCCGCTAAGAGATTAAACCCCCGTCAAGCCCGCTGGGCCCTATTCTTCACCCGATTCACCTTCACCTTATCGTACCGCCCCGGGTCAAAGAATATCAAGGCCGACGCCCTGTCTCGTCTTCACAGTCCAGACATCCCCACCGACGATCCTGAGCCCATTCTCCCTGAAAGGCTCTTCGCAAACCCCATCTTGTGGTCGGAAGAGACACTCCCCGAGCCGAACACCTCCACCGAGGGCCCACCCGGATGCCCACCAGGACTACAGTTTGTCCCACAGTCCCGCCGCACCAACCTCATTCACTCCACTCACACGTCCCTGGGCACTGGCCATCCCGGAATCACTGGGACCCTCTCGCTCCTGCGACAACGTTTCTGGTGGCCCCACATGGCGACGGAGGTCAAAAGGTACGTCCAGGGGTGCAGGGAGTGCGCCATGGCCAAGACCCCACGTCATCTCCCGTCTGGAAAGCTCCTGCCCCTGCCAGTTCCAAACCGCCCATGGTCACACCTAGGGGTGGACTTTATCACCGATCTCCCAGCCTCTGGGGGTTATACGTGTATCCTCGTCATCGTAGACCGGTTCTCCAAGTCATGCCGGCTAATTCCCCTGCCTAGACCACCCACAGCCCTGGAAACGGCCGCGTACCTTTTCAATCAGGTCTTCAGGTACTACGGGCTCCCTGAAGACATAGTGTCAGACAGGGGACCACAGTTTACTTCCAGAGTCTGGAGAGCGTTCTGCAAACGTCTAGGTGTGACCGTCAGTCTCTCCTCGGGCTATCATCCGCAGACCAATGGACAGACCGAGAGAAAGATCCAGGAGGTAGGCCGCTTCCTACGTACCTTTTGCCACAGCCACCAGGAATCCTGGAATCAGTTCCTGGGTTGGGCTGAGTACGCCCAGAACTCCCTACGGCAGTCCACCACAGGCCTCACCCCGTTTCAGTGCGTGCTCGGCTACCAGCCCCCACTGTTCCCCTGGGATGGGGAACCATCTGACGTCCCAGCGGTGGACTACTGGTTCCGGGAGAGCGAGAGGGTCTGGGGCGAGGCGCATCGACAACTTCAACGGGCCGTGCGGAGACGCAGGACGACAGCAGACCTTCGACGATCCCAAGCTCCAGATTATCAGCCGGGGCAGAAGGTCTGGCTGTCCACTCGGGACATCAAACTGCGTCTCCCCTGTAGAAAGCTAAGTCCCAGATTTATTGGTCCCTTCACCATAGCCCGTAAGATCAACCCTGTAACCTACCGCCTACAGCTTCCCCCCGAGTACCGAATACATCCAGTTTTCCATGTTTCGCTACTAAAACCTCACCACCCTTCTGTTTCTCCTTCCACAGGGCCTGGCGCAGTAGAAGAACCCCCCCTTCCGCTGCTCATAGACGACGGACCTGCGTATCTGGTGAAGGAAGTGTTGGACTCCCGGCGCCGTGGTGGTCGCCTGGAGTACCTGGTCGACTGGGAGGGATATGGTCCCGAGGAACGGTCTTGGGTCCCCAGAGATGACATCCTTGATCCCAACCTCCTCGGGGATTTCCATGCCAGCCACCCCGACCGGCCGGCTCCTCGGGGCAGAGGTCGACCACCGCGACGTCGGGGTCCACGGTCCTCGGGAGCGGACCGTGGAGGGGGGGGTAATGTTACAGACACGCCAGGCTCTGCACATACACAGTCACAACGCACGCCCTCCCCTGAGTTCTAATTAGTTTCACCTGAATGTCATGATCACCTTCACCACCACCACACTATATATAGCACCACAACTCACTCTATCCCTGTCCGGTATCGTTAGCACATACCTGAGTGTTATGTTTCACGCTACGGACTTTGCTATTAAACTCAGCTCTCGTTTTCAGAGATTTCTGCCCGTGCCTTTTCCCGCAGCTCGCGGTTTCACCTCCGGGGTTTAGCTGCCCGCTGGATCTACAGATCTCCTCGCGTCAGCTTCCACGCCTTCCGTTTCTGCCTGCCTTTCTCTCTGCTCCAAGTACTCAATAAACAACTCAAGTGCATCCTCGTCTCAGTCCCTGTTCTGTTCATAACAGTAAGACTGAAGTAAACCAGACTGATTTTAATCTACATTGGTAATGATATTGTGCATTAACTATACTAGCTGTAACTCTGATTAAAGTAAAATTAATTCAAGAAACACTTTAACCCAAAATTTATTTTACATTGTACTCATTAATACAAGATCATTTTAGAGTCTGAAGTTTGAATCCAGGTGTCTATGAGGAGAATTAGTCAAGATCGGTCTTTATCTATTCAAACTCTTTTTACTCAGTGATCCCCAATTCTGACCCATGTTCACACCCGTGTTCCGCCTCCAAGACCTACGGTGGCCAGTAGAGTAAAGTTCAGGTAGAGTTAGTAAGTTCCATCATCATAAGGATTAGTATTTCCATATATCTCAGTATACACCAATCAGGCATAACATTATGAGCACTGAGAGGTGAAGTGAATAACATTGATGATCTCCTCATCATGGCACCTGTTAGTGGGTGGGATATATTAGGCAGAAAGTGAACATTTTGTCCTCAAAGTTGATGTGCTATAAGCAGTTAAAATAGGCAAGCGTAAGGATTTGAGCGAGTTTGGCGAAGGGCCAAATTGTGATGGCTAGACCACTGGATCAGAGCATCTCCAAAACTGCAGCTCTTGTGGGGTGTTCCCAGTCTGCAGTGGTCAGTATCTATTAAAAGTGGTCCAAGGAAGGAACAGTGGTGAACCGGCGACAGGGTCATGGGCAGCCAAGGCTCATTGATGCACTTGGGGAGCTAAGGTTGGCCCGTGTGATCTGATCCAACAGATGAGCTACTGTTGCTCAAATTGCTGAAGAAGTTAATGCTGGTTCTGATAGAAAGGTGTCAGAATACACAGTGCGTGATGGGTCAGGGCTGTTTTGGCAGAAAAAGGGGGACCAACACAATATTAGGCAGGTGGTTATAATGTTGTAGTTGGTCGCTGTGTCCCCGGTAAGCTACAGAGATCTGCATAAGACTGGCTAATGTTAGCATTGAGCTTTAACCCACTCTGACATTCATGTTCTTAAAGCCTAAGATACAATGCTGAAACACACAAAATTCAACTCATTATTCAACTCATAACATATCTTCAGTGTAGGCGGCACAGTAGCTTAGTGGTTAGCACGGTCGCCTCACACCTCTAGCATCCTGGGTTTGAGTCTCACTCTCGCTCACTGTGTGTGTGGAGTTTGCATGTTCTCCCCGTGCTTGGTGAGTGCTTCTTGGTGCTCTGGTTTCCTCCCACAGTCCATAGACATGCTTCTAGACCAGGGGTGTCCAATCTTATCCACAAAGGGCCGGTGTGGGTACAGGTTTTCATCCCAACCAAGTAGGAGCTACTCCTGATTCCACCAGTTTAATTAAATGATCTTAGCTTTCAGTAGACTCAGGTGTGGCTTCGGCTCAGTTGGAATGAAAACCTGCATCCACTCTGGCCCTTTGCGGATAAGATTGGACACCTCTGTTCTAGACTGATTGGAGTCTCTAAATTGCCCGTAGTGTGTGATTGCGTGAGTTAATGTGTGTGTGCCCTGCGATGGGTTGGCACTCCGTCCAGGGTGTATCCTGCCTTGATGCGCGATGATGCCTGAGATAGGCACAGGCTCCCCGTGACCCGAGAATAGATAGGAAAAGCGGTACAGACAATGGAAAAAATATCGAGTGTCAGTGTTACAGAAGCTAGCATCGGGTCTCCATGTCTTCTGATACAATTTTAGCATTTAGCTTTTGCCCACATTCATGTACAGTTTGGCTTGTTATGATTAATGACAATTAGGTTTCCATATACTGAGTGACATATTACGGTACACACATACTCCGCTTGTCTGCAGTGTGCTAGATGGCTTTACAGTTCCCTCCAAATCTACTGGATCAGCAAAGCCAATCCATTTATTTGTATATGACAAAGACATTTGGGTTTGAGCTCATAAGCTGGATATGTGAAGAGAGTTTAGGATTTCAGTGTTCTTTTACTAGTATTTACATTTAGAGCACAGAAAATAAACATACTTTTAGAACGCACAAATAAATAAATATTAGACCACCCAATTTTTAGGAAAGCAAAAGTAACAAAAGGAACAAAAAGGTCTCAAAGTAAATAACACTTAATAATAAAGTATTTATTATTACAACACAACACTTTGGTTGCTTGCAATAATTGTGTCAAGCCTGTCAACTGATATCAAATTGTTGATTTCTTCTTTTGTGATGCTTTTTCAGGCTTTTACCACAGCCTCTTTCAGTTGTTTGTTTTGGGTTTCTCTATTCAGTCTCTTCTTCAGGAGGTAAAATGCTGCTTAATTGGGTTAAGGTCTGGTGAGTTACTTGGCCAGTCTAAAACCCTTGCACATTTCCCCCGGATAAAAAAGTTTCGGTGACCAATGTACATTGCCAAAAGTTTTGGGATATCTGCCTTTACATGCTTTGCAGCTATAACAGCTTCAACTCTTCTGGGAAGGCGTTTATGAGAATTTTTGTCCATTCCACTAGAATCGCATTTGTGAGGTCAGGCACTGATGCTGGACGAGAAGGCTTGGCTCGCAGTCTCCACTCTAATTCATCCCAAAGGTGTTCTATCAGGTTGAGGTCAGGACTCTGTGAAGTTTCTCCACACCAAACTCTCTCATCCATGTTTTTATGGACCTTGCTTTATGCACTGGTGTGCAGTCATGTTGGAACAGGAAGGGGTCATCCCCAAATGTTGAAGCATTTAGAGTTCCTTTCACTGGAACTAAGGGGCCAAGCCCAACCCCTGAAAAACAACACATGAATTCAATGATTTGGAGGGGTGTCCCAAAACTTTTGAAAATATAGTGTATGTTACATTTTAACATTTGGTGGCTCAGTGGTAGGTTTCTCGCCTATCGTGCGGAAGGCCCGGGTTCGATTCCCAGCCAATGTCTCAACCCCAGCCACTGGATGCAGTGCCGGTCCCAAGCCCGGAAAAATGGGAGGGTTGCGTCAAGAAGGGCATCCGGTGTAAAACATTTGCCAAGTTGTTGTGCAGACCAGTTGGTCCGCTGTGGCGACCCCGAACAGGGAGCAGCTGAAAGCAACTTCTTCTTACATTTTAACATTTAGCCTTAGCCCACTCATCATTTCACCCATATAAGTACTAGGCTAGGCTAGTGAAGGGGTGTTAAGGAGTGTCTGTGAAATAACTGGCCCATCCAAACATTCCATTCTGGATTAAAATGCATCTGAAGTTTTGCAAATGTTTTTTGTTTGTAATACGTAGCTTAAACCATTTTTCATCATGTTATGCATATTTTCAAGGTAATTTGTGCATTTTTCAAAATGTAAAAAAAAATGGACTTCTGCTCTATTAAGTAGCAGATAGTAGCTCTCGGATGTCCAATACGTGATGGTAAAATTGTTCGTTAGACGTGATTTTAATGCTAACATTGTACCTCTTTCCACATACTGTGAGGTTTAGTTCATACTGTGAGCACACTTCACTTGACAACACAACAAAACAGTTAGCTCTGACCTTCATAGAACCTACAAGGCCAAGATACAATAGAGGCTTTCATTTGCCATATTCAATTATTGTGTTATCATGGTCAACAGTAATGATTTTTTGGCCATCCTTAGATTCAACTGTCTGCCAAGGACCTTGAAGATAAGGAGCGTGATAATCAGCATATCCAATCACAACTTCAGAGAGCTCTGAAGGAGCTGCGAAGGGCCTTGAAAAAAGTGGAAACATTAGAATCTGAGGTAAGACCCACGGTACATCCACCACACAGATCAAGGCATGTTAAGTATGAGCTGTTGAGTTGTACTGTGCATTGTGGACAGCAGAAAGCAAAGAGAGAGACAGCGCCATCTGTGTCATTTGCCTACACTGAACTGGAGAGAGTCCCCAAAGAAAGCCCTCAGAGTTCTTCATCATCCCCTGGAGCTCACAATCTCCTGGATAAAAGTTTTCTGGAGTGTCCCAATTGTGGACTTCAGTATCCATCTAGTGGCCATAGAGAGCTTCTGATACATATTGATCTGTGCTTTGATACAAATTGATGTTAAGTTAAATGGCTGTTGGAAAAAGTCTACATTTTGAGGCATAGTAGATATTCACTATTCACAAGTTCTAGTTTTCAGTTATGCATAAATGTTTAATGTTCAGTATTCACTGCTATATGTATTTGTTTCTACATTTTCATTCAATTAAACGGGTTGACTTAAACATGCACTAATATCAGCGTCTTAGGTTTCTCACCCCATGCCAGTTGATCATATTAGACAAACTGTCTCACTGTAGCATCTCTTGCACTGCATTTATAGAGGTTATGTAAGTGAGTGGAAAATCAACACTTCAAATCATCTCATGACACTTAGTAGAAATAAAGTACTCTACACTGTGTTCAATCAGTTAGACGGCATCTCCGTTAAAACTACATGTACAAAAAATGCAGAAATTCAAGAAATGACCAAGAAAAGACTAAATCACCAATAAACCATTTAACCTGACTTTATTCACAAGGTATTTGTGCCTGGCTTCTAAAAACGATCACAGACACCTGGATAGACCCCTTTGCAAATTCTCAAAAGTACAATGGTGGTTGAGGTAATTCTGCATGTCAGATGAGCTTCCTGCTTTACATTATAGCATTTTGCCATCACTGAGTCAAAATCACTAAGCCTAGCAATACTGGTTTTGGAGCCAGTGCCTAACCCCCAGCTCTAATCGAATTTGAACTGTCACCCAAAAGAGCTGGTTCCGTCAGCAAATTAATTCTGTCCTCAACATCAAGACTCTGTTGGTCTGGATCCTAGAACCAGTGATGTTGGTTGTTTGGGGTAGTATTATTTCATCATTAAGAACACCTAAGTGCCTGAAGTATTTTCATGACCACCATAAAAAATAAATGAATGAATCAGTCAATAAATAAATAATTTGATCTGTGTAGAATTTTCTAGATTAAACAAAGATGTATCTTTAAATATGTAGTTAGTAGAAGGAGCTCTAAAGTTCCTGGTAACAGAAAATATATTGATCACTAAATGGACTTTGTGCAAATATTGTGTAAGTACTATCAAATGAATGAAAAGACAGGAACATTACTGTATTTACCCAACAGGGCAAGTGTTATTGTAAACGCTTTTTAAACATTTCTGTTGTCAAGGAAGTTTTCATGGCATTAATATCACAAAAGATTACAGATGAAATAGCGATCGCATAATTAAGCCTGATAGAGAGAGTTCATGACAGAAATTTGACAAAGAGCTCCCTCCAGAGTCTCCTGAACAGACCTGTAAAAGCCTTTATATCCGAAGAAATTAGTTTATAGGGTTCAGGGAGCAGTCTAATATCACTGTAGCAAACAGCTGCAGGAACAGGGAAGTTGTAATTGTTATGGCAGGTGGAGTTATACTAAAAGGAATGACGCAAGGAGTTTAACTCTACAAAAGATCCCAGTTCGTGTGACGTAGTCCATATGTCACCGAGGGATGATGCTACTCTTAATGGAACCTACATCTCATCTTCATGTGCAGAACCTTTCCCATTTCTCCTACTTCTCTGAGCTCCAAGATTCATACTGGTTAGTGCCAGTAATTGAGACCATGGTCCTACTGATCCTCTTTTTAGTTTCAGTGGTTGGCAACATTGGCGCAATTGTCCTGGTTATTCAAGAGAGACGACTAGCTAACACCTCCATCTTAACCATGAACCTTTTCCTGGCGGACCTTTTGTTTGTCAGCACTGTTCCTTTTGTCATTGCTGTGAGGTGGACCAAGACATGGAAACTGGGCTCTGCTGCCTGCCACTTGATCCTGTACTTCATCAGCGTGAGTGGCATCGTTACCAGCACCACACTGGCCGGGATCAGTATCGAGAGACTGCTTGCAATCTTGAAGATGGAAACTTCACCCAGCCTAAATCCCAGATGGACACATGGAGTGCTATTTCTTATCTGGTTCCTGTGTGCTGTTGCAATGTTACCTCTGTCTCTGTTCTCCAGGGTGATAACAGTCAGCTCCCCTCAACAGGTTATGACGGTTCTGTTTGTTTTTGTTTTTTTTATATTGCTCTAGCAAGGTTTGATAATGCATTATAGTTCTACGTCTTTGTTTACAGGGAGAAATGCATATATGCGCTCTTATATGGCCGCATATAAAGGTCGAGATTGTGTGGTATGCCGTCTTCCTTGCATTAGGCTTCCTGGTACCAGGTTCTAGCATTGTAATCTGTTACACCAAAATCTTACAGGTAAAAGATAGAAATGTATGGTTTCCATATATGGTAAACAGTTCTTCTATCTAACTTAAACACGTAGCAAATATTGACAAAGAATAGACAAGAAAATTGCAGTCAACTGTTGACTATTAGCATTCATTTTCATCATCGAGTTTATATAATCATTGTAGAAGGCAGTAAAAAAAGAAAGACATCCTAGTGTATTAGTCTTAGTCCCGTCTTTGCTATGATTCATTTTTCTTATCTAAAGTGGGAACAGATGGTGTCATGAGAATGTGTTATAGAGCAGTGAAAACTCAGAATTGCACAGAACACTGGGTTGCAAAGACTCAAATTGGGAATCAATGTTTTATGTAATGATAATAATAATAATCATATGAGTATTAATACATGACACTGAATCATTCTCATTGCTGAACACAGATCAAGCAGCGTTCCAAAAGGAGACTTCACATGACCACTTCACAAAGACAAGCTCGGTCAAGCGCAGTGTCTAAACAGGACTACAAACTTTTCCGTACACTCCTTATTCTCATGATATCCTTCTTCATCATGTGGAGTCCCATCTTTATCTTCACCTTTCTCATTCTTATACACAACATCAAAGCCCATCTTCCCATTACCTCCTCTACGTTTGTCTGGGTGCTGACCTTCACCATGGCTAACTCAGCCCTGAACCCTGTCCTCTACAGTCTTTGCCAGCTGAAGCATAGATGGCAAAGGCTTTGCTGTGCCACAGCAATCACACCAGGTCAAAGAGCTGTTACTTAGATAATTAGACTTATCTAATCCTTAATTCTATACTTTTGATTCGTACTAATTGCATTATATGTTATACAAAGTCCTTTTGTGTTATTCAGCTATTCTAAGAATAATTTGTTTAAATAAATCTGTGACTTAATTCTTTTTCTTATTATCTAAATCTCATAAGCAATGCTTACATAAATCAACAAGAACCATACTGCAAGAACCAAGCAACTGATCAAACATAAAAATGTTTACATGGCTACAGTTGTAAACAGTTCATTCATTCATTGTCTACCGCTTATCCAATCTGTTCTCGGGTCACGGGGAGCCTGTGCCTATCTCAGGCGTCATTGGGCATCAAGGCAGGATACACCCTGGACGGAGTGCCAACCCATCGCAGGGCACACACACACTCTCATTCACTCACGCAATCACACACACTATGGACAATTTAGAGATCCCAATCAACCTACAATGCATGTCTTTTGACCAGGGGAGGAAACCCCCAAGGCACGGGGAGAACATGCAAACTCCAGACACACACAGCGGAGGCGGGAATCGAACCCCCAACTCTGGAGGTGTGAGGCAAACGTGCTAACCACCAAGCCACCCTTAAACAGTTCATATTATTATTATTATTATTATTATTATTATTATTATTATTATTATTTTTATTATTATTATTATTTTTATTATTATTATTATTATTATTAAGAAGTGGTAATGCAATTTTCTTTTCTTATTGTTATAGTCAGTATGCTGTCAATGTGCAATAAAAGAAAACAATAAGCTTAGGTAAATGTTGGTAGCATGCTATAATTGTGAATTTAAAGAGCGCCACTTTATAGCCTTATCAAAAATTGTAACAATAGTATCACCATAAACAGTGATTATGGCGTTTGGCTTATCTGCCACATGATATTAGAGAAAATGGAATTTTGTAGATGGTGTTTGCTGATCATCTTATTAAAAAAAAGTCCCCTTTGTATGTGTCTTTAGAAGCATGCTTCAGAAGCCAAAAATCATTTCACTTTATGACTCCAGGTCCATGTTTTAGTTTTCAAAGACAAGTGTTGACAAGTTAACCTTTTATGAGGAGCTAATATATTAGGCTGACTTGTTAGGGTGAAAAAGAATATTGTACAGTGTTAGCAGCACTGTTTCTTCTCTGTTATTAATACAAATGGGTATAATAGACCTCATTAGCTCTGAATGGATGGACATTTTTAGGTTTAGAATATCACAGAGATGTTCCAGGTCCTGATATCGCATCCATTAATCTATTTGCTCGTAATTTCCTTATTCAGTAAAGTTACCTCATTAGCTTTTCCTATATAGGAAATAGAAAATCAGTTTACTTTAGAGATTGGGTGATCTGCTCTGCAAAGTTCATTGACAGTCTAGGAAATCATCATGTACACTATACGGCCAAAAGTTTGTGGACACCTGACAATCACACCCATATGTGGGGCTTCCCTAAACTATTACCCCAATTTTCGAAACACACAATTGTATTATGTAGAATTAGAGTTTCCCTTCACTGGAACTAAGGGGCTTATGCATGTTCCAGCATGACAATGCCCCTGTGCACAAAGCGAGCTGCATGAAGACATTCTTGCCAAGCCTGGTGCGGAAGAACATGAATGGAAAGCACAAAGCGCTGACCTCAACCCCACTGAACACTTTCAGGATCAACACGGATGCTGACTGTGAACAAGATCTCCTCTCCAGACATCAGTGCCTGACCTCAAATGAACACAAATCTTCACAGCCATGCTACAACATCTAGTGGAAAGCCTTCAGAGAATTCAGGGATTTATTATAACAGCAAAAGGGGACTAAATGTGGAAAGTTCAAAAAGCATATATGGGTGTGATGGTCAAGAGTGTATACAGTATATTGCATATACTATATATACAAGCATGGAGCGGTTTAGCTACCCTATGATTGAAATTTGAAAAGCCGATGCAAGTTGAGATTGTGTTCTGTTTGTATGTGGATGTTTTAGATGTTCAAAAAAAAGCACCGTGTAAAAATGAATGGTATATCTAACCTTAGTTGTTTGTATCTGTGTAAGATTAACTGTTCGGCACTAAATTTTCAGACTACAAGAAAATTACATTCAATGTTTTGCTTCACTTGGTGCACGGTGGCTTAGTAGTTAGCCTCTGGTGTTAGTATCTTTAGTGGCTTAAGAATCAGATAAAAAAAGTGGGATGAATTGGTAATACACAACTTATAAGTACTGAGCTCCTTACACGTTTCTTTTCTTTTGTTATTCAATGATTTATTCTCTCTGTTGTTTCCATAACAAGGTACAAGCAGGGTCATCATTTTTCACTACAGCTATAGCAAGACAGTAGGTTAATTAAGAAGGTTAACTAAGTATGAGGGATATATCCAGATGGTAGTGGCTGAGCTCTAAATTAGCTCCAAATGGAAACAAGGATTTTATAGCTTTCAGGCAAACAGAATCACTGTCAGGTGTTTAACGGTGATGGTGCATTACCTTTAATTAGGCTTTAAAATGGTGACTTCACTTTGATCATGCTAACAGTCCTTTGGTGTCAAAAAACTGTTTTAAATGAACTTTATACTGAACTACTGTCTTCCCTTCCCCCTTCTTCCCCTTGGCTTTGAACAGCAACTTATGTGAACACACCTACTACTATTATCATCAGAACCACTGCCCACGGTTCACAGTGCATTGGTTAGAAATCGGCCTCCCGAGACTACACGCCCTATAATAACTCTGACAATATGGGGAGGAATAACTTATCAACAACCACAGCCCAACACTCCATAGAGCTGGGATTTATTAAAGGGTGTTGAGAAGAAAGATATTATTGAAAAAAGCTGCATGAAATCCAGCGTGTAGGCTCAGCAAACATGTGGAATACAGTTGTCTGATGAGACCAGAATAGAAATCATTAGGCCTGAACACACATTTCTATATTTAGGGAAGCATGATGGTGGTAGCACTGCATTGTGGGGATGATTTTCGTTATCAATGACCGGGAATGTGGAACAAAAGATTAATGGAGCTAACTACAGCACAACCCTAGAGAAAGTACTGTTCCAGACTGCAAGGACAAAAAACCTAGGCATAGTGAATATGTTGGAATGGCCTAATTATAGCCCACATCTAACTGAGAAACTCTTTCCATCAAGTCTGACAGATTCAAGACAGAAGAGCCGCAACTGTGATTACTGCAGCCAAAGTACTGACCGACCCTGGGGGCTAAATATTTATCCAACCAACAAAAGTCTGCTTTTTTGTTTATTCAATCCTGGTCACTTAAAAAAAAAAAAAAGTCTGTAATTTGTGTCTGGACCACTAGGCGTGCTACCTCTCTGTTCATCACAATCTTTCAAAATCAAACAGAGAGATGACAGCTTTTAGTTACTGCATGTAAAGCTCAGACAAATAAATATGCTTGTTTATTTAGACAAATAGCATAATCAACCAACTATGAGCTGGAATTGACAGTAACTATATCAGCAGTGTCTGCAAAACAGCAGACTGCCACATCTGTAATATCTCCATGCATTATCTCTCATTGTTCCTGTGGTTTCTAATTCTCCCTGGTTTGTGTTTATCTCCATGCAATACTTTATTCAGCTGATCATTTAGTTTTTAAACGAAAACTGAATAGGTGAAGGATGCAGTCTAGGTTTTGGTGACTGCATGTCTACTACAGAAACAATTCAATCTGACAGAAGGAAAAATGGGATAATCTACTCCAGGAGAATTCCATCTGACCAAGTCAGCTCAGATTGCAGCCACCAAAGAAAGAATTAAATGTAACGATACAGAATCAGAATAACCTGAGGGTTACAGGAGGGTTAGAAAAATAAGCACTGCACATTGATGGTTAATGGCTCAGTTTAAATTACAGCCCATGATTCTAGCAAACAACCTCAACCACTTTCTGTGTGTAACTGTTGCAGTAAGAATCATGACTTGCTTGAACTGTTTACTGGACGAGAACACAGAAAGTAAACTGATCTAAAGCCTGAATCTCGCTCCCACACCCTGGAAAAAAAAAAGGAAAGAAAGAAAATATGCAGTACAAATGCCAAGGTTCTCTATTTCAACTATTAGACTCTAGACTTATGTGATTAAGATGTTCAACAATGAACATAGATATAAAATTCACCTCCCAAAATATTTTTTATGGTTTATGACCATAGACAAATATATAACAGACGATTCATTGGCCTGTGCTAGATAGAGAAGATGGAAGTCTCAAGATGCAATTTATTGCACAGTGTGAAAATGCAGTTATTGACGATGAATGGATGAATCTATTGCTCCTGGTTGTTGTGACCTTGTCAGGACTTCCTTTAATTAAAGGAAGGGAAAACATCCTTCATTCTGTCAGAATATCCTTAGAAAAGGCTTTTGCATTAGTGCTTTAATGCTTTGCTGGATAATTAATTTTGCTCAGCATTCAAAAAAAGTGGTTTTCACTTTGAAGCTTTTCTGTATAGAAAACCACTAATATCGGGTTCTACATAATACTTTATGCTTCCCCCATATACACCAACTGAAAAGATCTTTACTGGTGTATGTATATGTTGCTTGACATTATCACTAAAGCCCACTAAGGCCAAATTGTGATGGCTAGACCACTGGATCAGAGCATCTCCAAAACTGCAGCTCTTGTGGGGTGTTCCCGGGCTGCAGTGGTCAGTATCTATCAAAAGTGGTCCAAGGAAGGAACAGTGGTGAACCGGGGACAGGGTCATGGACGGCCAAGACTCATTGATGCACGTGAGGAGTGAAGGCTGGCCCGTGTGATCCGATCCAACGGATGACCTACTGTTGCTCAAATTGCTGAAGAAGTTAATGCTGGTTCTGATAGAAAGGTGTCAGAATACACAGTGCATGACGGGTCAGGGCTATTTTGGAAGCAAAAGGGGGACTCCATCACCCAACACCCAAAAAATGTAAAGGACAAATTCCATAATTCCTTCCATAATCTAAAGATGATGCTAAATAGCATGTTTTCTATCAGCGTGGATTGTTTGCCACATAAACCCCATCTACACTGTTTCTATAGAAACGCTAGTGTATGAGAACAAGCTCGTTTATATTAACCTGTGATTGCAATTAAACCTTTAAAACACTGTCAGAGCTGCTCTTCTAGAAAATTATTCACTCTGGTGGACCAATCAGATTCAAGAACATCACTGGGGTATAAAAGTAACAATATAGGACAGAAATGTTATTCAATTTTATTTGTACAACAAACATTGTCACAATGAAGCTATAGAAATCTGGATGTAGATTTATTTTTAGATCCCTAATGGTGAAGACCCCAGACTCAGATCCGGATGAGACTGTGTACAGGCAGCGTTGGTTCCACAAAGACCATGTTCGACACGGTTTATGAGATTTCTATAACAACGCCCGCTACCGTTTCCATAGAGACCTGAAAGAAACGCCCACCAGTGTTGAAGCAGAGTGCGGCGACTCATTTTGCGCGTCCCTAAAATGTGCTGATAAAATGAAACAAACCCTGCTGCAAGGACAGTAGTTTATCATAAGTGTCCTGTAATCCTCAGGAGAACCCGTCTCAGAGCATCATGTGGACAGGGCTCTGCGCTACGCAGTAAACCCTCACCACGCCGGAGGGAACCCGCTGTTTAATGCAAGGCGTGGCTGTGCGCGCTAGGGAGGGAGAGAGAGAGAGAGAGAGAGAGAGAGAGAGAGAGAGAGAGAGAGAGAGAGACGGACAGAGAGAGAGAGAGGAAGAGAGAGAGAGAGACGGACAGAGAGAGAGAGACGGACAGAGAGAGAGAGAGAGAGAGCGAGAGAGAGAGAGAGACGGACACAGAGAGAGAGAGACAGAGAGAGAGAGACGGACAAAGAGAGAGCGAGACAGATTGAGAGAGAGAGACAGTGAGAGAGAGAGCGAGACAGATTGAGATAGAGCGAGAGAGACAGAAGCGACAGAGAGAGACAGAGGAGAGAGAGCGAGAGAGACAGGGGAGAGAGAGAGCGAGAGAGACAGGGGAGAGAGAGACAGAAGAGAAAAAAAACAGACAGAGCGAGAGAGACAGAGAAGAGAGAGAGCGAGAGAGACAGATGAGAGAGACAGACAGCGAGAGAGACAGAGAAGAGAGAGAGAAGAGAGAGAGAGACAGAGGATAGAGAGTGAGTGAGTGAGGGGGAGAGAGAGAGGGGGCTCATCTCTGCAGTATAGATCTCCGGCTGCGTGCACCTGTCTTTACACACGGAATATTCCCCACATCACCGGCGGCGCTGCGACAGAGATAGAGAAGAGCGAGTGAGGGGGAACGAGCAACCGTAAAAAAAACCCGCAACCGTATCGGGGGTACAGTAGCGCAGGGACCCCCCCTCCCCCTCCCAACTCCTCTCCGGTTCATGAACGGGGATATCGCGCGCGCTGGCTCGTTAACATGGGGCTGGTCGGCGCGCGAAGCTGCTGCTTGTTGCTCCTCGGCGTGTCGCTCGCGCTGTTCTCCGCGCCGGCGGCGGAAGGCAGGAGGCGGACGACGCGCTGTCACGGGAGCTGCACGTGCACCAAAGACACCGCGCTGTGCTCGAGCAGCTCCTCCATTCCGCGCGGCTTCCCTCCCGACGTCATCTCACTGTAAGTCCCTCACGACAACATGGCTCTCCTCAGCGCTCTCTCTCTCTCTTCTGACTAAGCAAATAATGTCGTGTAGCCAGTCATAAAGCGCTTATTGAACCGTTTTGGCTTTTTATTGTGACATAGAGTGTGATAAAGCGAATTAAACCCACCTGACTTTATCTGTTAAATATCAACACTGCAATAATAACACGAATTCCTGCTTATTTCTAACACCACTCGTTTTTAGCTGTTTTTTCTCCCATTCATCTTTGCTTCCTTATCGAATTAATTATTTATTTATTATTTTAAAGATCCTTCGTGAAGTCCAGCTTCAGTGAAATCCCCAAGGAGAGCTTCATTCACACCCCAGCACTCCACCTCCTGTAAGATCAATAATACTCATGTTACTACTGATAATAATAATAATAATAATAATAATAATAATAAAAATTTGTGTAATTAAACTAAAAGTGTGTTCAGTGTTGTGTAATTAGTAGGCAAACAGTACAGTCCTATAGATTAGTCTAATAGTCGCCATGTTGCAGCAGAGACCTCTACATGAGAAAGTAAAAAAACCCCACAAGCTATATTTTTCAATATTATCATATTTGAGACTTAAAATATCTCTCTCTCTCTCTCTCTCTCTCTCTCTCTCTCTCTCTCTTTTTCCTCTAAAGCTAAACTCTATACCTCTATAGCTACATACATGAAAAATTCAGGACACCCCATGAAATATTAAGTTCTTTATTAAGAAATGTCAACACGTCAATTTCTGACCTCGTTTTAATTTGTACCTGTAGGTGAAAGTGGTGTAATTGCATGTAAACAACAAAATATCACTTTGTTTTCACGCATTAAACAAAATAAATCGACACTAATGAGTATTTCACCTGAAAAAAAAGTTTATAGCTAGTGTTCCCCCACTGGCTGAAATAAACTCAATGAGACATTTCTTGTAGCCATCTACCGGTTTCTGACATGGACTGGAAGAAAGTTTCCCCCACTCCTCAATGCAGAATTCTTTCGGCTGTGTGATGTTTGGGGGGTTTATTGCATGCAAAGTCCGTTTCAAATCACCCCACAGGATCTTAGTAGCACCTTCTGATACAATGTAGAATTCATAATGGGTTTTATGATGGTGAGCTGGCCTGGTCCTGCTGCAGCAAAGCATCCCCAAACCATAACCCACGAGCACGATAAATTAAAAACACTGCTTTATTTAAATAAATAAAACAGAACTCTGGACAAATACACCGATCAGGTATAACATTATGAGCAGTGACGGGTGAAGTGAATAACACTGATGATCTCCTCATCATGGCACCTGTTAGTGGGTGGGATATATTAGGCAGCAAGTGAACATTTTGTCCTCAAAGTTGATGTGTTAGAAGCAGGAAAAATGGGCAAGCGTAAGGATTTCAGCGAGTTTGACAAGAGCCAGATTGTGATGGCCAGACCACTGGATCAGAACATCTCCAAAACTGCAGCTCTTGTGGGGTGTTCCCAGTCTGCAGTGGTCAGTATCTATCAAAAGTGGTCCAAGGAAGGAACAGTGGTAAACTGGTGACAGGGTCATGGGCGGCCAAGGCTCATTGATGCACGTGGGGAGCAAAGACTGGCCCGTGTGATCCGATCCAACAGACGAGCTACTGTTGCTCAAACTCAAACTGTTGCTGGTTCTGATAGAAAGGTGTCAATACACAGTGCATGACAGGCCAGGGATGTTTTGGCAGCAAAAGGGGGACCAACATAATATTAGGCAGGTGGTCATAATGATATGCCTGATCAGTACATGTACAAGATGTAGTGTGCATTTTAAGCTGCACTTTAAGGCTTACCTTAGTACAGATGATGCACATTTCCATGCAAAAGATGTCTCACCACAGTGGCACGATAATACTAAAACAGTTTAGTAAGCTGTATATTATGCTGTACCTGTACAGTAATAAACAAGTTATAATAAATTGTCATGTTGCAGTGCCAGGAGGGGTTGGTGAAATCTTTTTTAATTTAGTTAGACATGTGGAAATCACAGCCAACCATTATCAAAGTTATAAGATTATTTAATTGTTATATCTGTTTACTATATTTATTTATTAAAACTAAGCTTTTTATACAGCATGTTTTGGTGAATGAAAACAATCATGGTCTGAACATGGCAAAAACCTTTTACATTAAATTCACTTGGGAAAGGTTTCTACAGCATCTAAGCAACTTACAAGCATCTAGCATCAAACAGCTGGTTTTATTTTATTTCCTTTGAAGATTTTTGGGTTAAAGGTCTTGTGGCTCGGTGTTAGGAACAGTCCTGGGATTTGATTTCACAAACTTCCGGTTTAACAGAGAATTTTGAAATGCTCAGCTACTGTGGGAGGCTTTCACATGGGAGGTTTAAGGAAGTCATGAAGAAGGCCATGCCAGATCAATAATAGTGTTTTTCCTTTTCTTTGTGTAAGACTTTTCACAGCCAATACGTTTGAGTCCATTAGTGAGGATGCCTTCCTTGGTCTTCCACACTTGGAATATCTGTAAGTGTTTCTTGGCTTTGATTCAAAAGACATTTGACATTGTGATGCATGTTTTGTATCCTGATATCCAAAATGTCCAGCGATGTTATGTCTTGTCTGCTTCTTCTGTTACAGGTTTATTGAAAATAATCAGATCAAGTATATATCACCTTTTGCCTTCCGAGGTCTTAAGTCCTTAATACACTTGTGAGTATTGAAGTGTGTATAAAAATACTCAGTAACTGTAACGTCATTTTCTTTCCTTTGAAGCTTTTTGTGGTTTTATTTCCAGAAATAACTGCGAGGAGTGCTTAATTCTTTCCCAAGAGAGTTTGAAATCAATTCTGTGGTCAGTTTTCGTTTTACAACTGCAAATGTAAGGCACAAAAACAAGGATTTTAATGCTTCCCAAGGTGTTACTGAGTGTTGCAATTGCACCAAGGCTGTTTTATTCTCTCAGCCTGGCAACAAGTGAAAGCCCTAGCAGATTAGGTTGTTTTCTGGTACTCGGAAAGATTCACAGCTATTCCAAAAAAAAAAAAAAAAAAAAAAATCTCTTTATTCCTGCCTGACACATCATTCAATAGAGGACAGTCACGTGATCAGGGTCTCAACTGAATTGAAACAACTCCAGAATGTTCCTTGGGGATGGGCTGAGGAGCTTTGCTGAGGATAGTCAGCTCAATCTGGGCTGTTTCCCAAATGCAGTTTGAAGCAATCATCATCTGAGTCATTTAAATGTTCCTAACAGTTCTGACAGTGACATACTACTCCAGTTTTGGGAAGTCACATTACTGAGCATTTTCACAATGTATATGACTTTAAATTTCACTGATTTAACACAACTTTTAGGCTAAGTTGCGTCACCGAATGCATCCATATAATCACAAGATTCTGTGTTATAATAATAATAATAATAATAATAATAATAATAATAATAATCAGCGTGTCTGCTGCAGATACCACACACTTTAGAGCAGACCTTTTAAGATTAATAGTAGTTCAGTCTTCTAATATATGGACATTTATGCCAAGTAATTTAGGAAGTACAACTAACGCCTACGAAGCCTCTTCAAATCTAATGTACAGTCCAATTTAAAAAAACAACAACATTGCAGTTATATTCAACTGATTTGTGTAACTCTGCGATTTTTATTCGAATTTCTTGGAAACATCAGATATTTTTAGATAGAAAGACATTTAGTGCGATGACACAGTCATCAGTAGGCAGGGTCTTCACTTTTATCTCGTCAGTACTGTACCTTATCTATATGATCTAATATGTTTCAATAGGATGATGGGATAGAGAGGGCTGCTGATTATTTTCTGGTAACAGCACAGTTTTTTTTTATTTAGAGTTATGTTTAATGTGATCGACAAAACAAGATTTTCTCTCTCTCTCTCTCTCTCTCTCCATCTCAAAGCTTAATATGCCATGTTACTGTTAAAGCATTCTGAAGATGTCTTTTCCCTTTCAGAAAACATAAAGGAACAGGCCAGAAACTCCTTACACAAATGTTAGATATATCAAATCTTTTTTTACAGAAAACAGCACCATGGCAACAATTACACAAAGTGTTTAATCCGGTTACTTGTAGCATCTTCCGTACCTGCGTTACTGTCGAAATAGATAATTAGTACAGCTGCATTAAAACACGGAATTCCGAAGCACTTCCGAGATGTGCTGTTACCCAAGATTTATCAACCACTTCTGAGCCATCAGTACTGAGAATTAGATCACGCTGTGCTTCAGTTCAGAGGAAGACAAACAGCTGTTCGAGAAGCAGCATGTGTGGTTTCATAAAGACATGGCCCTCCTCTCTGATTTGGTCTGTAGCATTTTATAGCACAGCCTAAACTGACAATTTAGCTCAGAAGTCTGAAACAACAGAGGCAACACTGATTAACTCCACAACGATCCAACATGTGGTTGTAATTATCCAGTAATAATTCAGGGGAAGTTTGGAACTTGATCCAGTTGGACAGCAAAGGCCTCATTGTTGAATGTTTTAAAACAATAAGCATGGGGTCAAGTCATGCCCTTATCAACAACAAAATGCTCTACTAACATAACATTCCCTTAAAACGAGCATGACTTGGATGGAGCGCTTAACTAGTAATGATTAGTATGAATAGGAAAGCAATCTTAAGTGGTTATATTTTGTTTCATACCACTTTCGAATAGCACCATGGATGCAATTTCAAGCAGAGAATATATGCCTACCATTTTGTCAGTTCTGTAAAACCTTTGAGCTATGAGCTAATGTCTCTAGCCCTTTCGCTGGTCTCTGGTCTGATGAGCTGCCAACACGTCATTTAAACCGATTGTAAACATACTGCAACATGTTAAAATCTTTAACAGATGTTAAAAATAAGCATATCTTGATAAAGACTGCTGAATTGGTGCAATTATAATAATAATTTAGCTACGATTACATGCACTTAAATGGCGTTTTCACTATCAAGGTGAACCACATTAACGTTCCAGTGGATTTAGTTTTATATCAAAAGCATTTACAAAATAATCACTTACATAAGAGTGAGTTTGTGTAAACGAGCCGTTTTGAATCAAATCACTTTTACTAAATACTTTCCCCATAGGAGCCTTGCCTTCAACAATCTGGAAACTCTTCCAAAAGATCTCTTTAAAGGGGTGGACACCTTGACAAAAGTGTATGTATTAACTGAACATCCAGCTATATTATGGACAAGCAGGTTATTGGATGAACTGATGATAAAACTGCTTACCTTTCCGTACTCTCCAGTGATTTGCGTGGAAATCTGTTCACCTGCGATTGCAAACTGAAGTGGCTGGTGGACTGGATTTACCACACGAACGCAACCGTAGACCAGATATACTGCAACAGCCCTCCGGCCTATCAAGGAAAGAAAATCAACGATCTTACACCACAGTCGTTTGATTGCATAACTACTGGTCAGTG
The DNA here is from genome assembly GCA_033459395.1 of Hemibagrus guttatus. NCBI lineage: Eukaryota > Metazoa > Chordata > Actinopteri > Siluriformes > Bagridae > Hemibagrus > Hemibagrus guttatus. The sequence goes on along the minus strand of JAUCMX010000029.1, from coordinate 8,915,522 downwards.
TAGTGTTTTATGTGTTGTTAAATATGTATCCCATGATTTGGGATTTTCATCACAACCTTGCCTTTTGTTGCAGATTTTTCGTTGCTGAAGTCTCTCGAGTTCCAGTCCATTTCAGTGGAGACCTTTATTTTCAGTGGTGACCAGTATGTGGTGTTTGCCCAGCCTTTCATTGGAAGATGTAGCTTCATGGAATGGGATCACGTTCAAATGGAATTTCGGAATTTTGACAATATAACAAGTACGTCCTTTACAGTGTATTATCCAAGGATGTCTTATTTAATAAATGTAACATATACAGGATAATCTTTTAAAATTAGAACTGGCTTACGCACAAAATGATGATGAGAAGTTTGCAATCTGAATCGCTCAGGCTAGATATTTCTCTTAGATATTATTGCTTATTTCTCTAACAGGCACCTCCACTGTTATTTGCAAACCTCTGGTGATCGACGACCAGCTGTTTGTCATAGTGGCTCAGCTCTTTGGTGGCTCCCACATCTACAAGCGCGACATCTCTGCCAACAAGTTCATCAAACTCCAAGACATCGACATCCTAAAAATCCGCAAGCCTAACGACGTGGAGGTGTTCCGCTTGGAAGGAGAATCCTTCTTCGTCATTGCCGACAGCTCCAAAGCCGGTTCTACCACCGTGTACAAGTGGAACGGCAACGGCTTTTACTCACACCAGTCGCTGCACCCGTGGTACCGTGACACGGACGTGGAATATCTGGAAATTTCCGGCAAGCCACACCTGATCTTATCCAGCAGCTCGCAAAGGCCCGTCGTCTACCAGTGGAACAGGAGCTCCAAGCTGTTTGAGAGGCGCACCGACATCCCCGAGATGGAGGACGTCTATGCCGTGAAGCACTTTCAAGTGAAGGGCGAGCTCTACGTGTCCCTAACACGCTTTATCGGCGACTCCAAGGTGATGAAATGGGACGGCGCCATGTTCGAAGAGGTCCAGAACATGCCATCGAGAGGCTCCATGGTCTTCCAGCCGTTCACGGTGGCGGACTGGCAGTACGCCATCCTGGGCAGCGACTACTCCTTCACTCAGGTGTACCGCTGGGACGCCAAGAAAAGCCAGTTCATTCACTTCCAAGAGCTCAACATCCAGGCCCCGCGAGCCTTCTCACTGGTGTCTATCGATAATCGAGAGTTCCTCCTGGCTTCCAGTTTTAAGGGGCAAACACGTATATATGAACACTTGATTCTTGACTTGAGTGGCTGAATGGGGAATAGGGAGGGTGAGGGAGTTGCTGATAAAACAGTGATACTTTCCACTTTGTGGGTAAATACTGAGAAGACGCTGATAAACCAGTGACGCTTCCCAGCTTGAGAACGGACCACATGGGTAGCACACATGCATGCCAATGCCTTTAGGTAGGTGTTCACCATCGCTTGAAACCCATACTGTTAAACCAAGCCATGCTCTAACACTTCACTGAGTGTTTTTGTTATCGTAACTAAAAGATTTCAGATTTTGGTGATTATTCTAAACATAGCTACTGAAAATAGATCTTCAGTTCTATTCTATTCTATTTATTATCCTGTTTGAAACAAGTACATATGCTAAATTCAGTGTTTACATTTTATCCCTGCTTTCCATTTGTAAACTGAATATGTATTACGCTTTTGTAAGATGTGGGGCCAAACCAGCAAAAGAATTTGATAGGATTTTGAAATAATTTTTATTGATGTTGGTTTGTATGATCTGTAAACGCAACTAAAGACACTGTTTTAATAATTCAATCCAGTTAATAGTTATGTGATTTACAATTTTTAACAGACCGTACTATCATGGCATCGCTCTATTTGGACCAACAATCGTTTGCCACACACGTGTTCAATTCATTCATTATGCCTGCGTTGTTTGGACACCAAAGGTCAAAACTGAAGCCATGGTTTTAAATTGAAATAAAATATAAATCTCATTACTTGTGTTTATTTTCTGACTGTTTTTCGTTTCCCTTCCTGAAATAAGAACGGTCGTCTGCATGATATTGGGGGTTGATCTTGTTTTCTAAGGGCGTGTGCGTTTTTGCTTTATCCTCGTTCCTCTTTCCTTGCTGTCCGGTCTCTTCGGGTGTCTGGCCACACAGGGTCTGCTTTGATCTCCTGTGTCTTGGAAAGTCTGAACGTTTTCCTGTGTCTCTTCCTCTGCCATTCCTCGGATAGTCATGTGTTAATCTGCACATACAATACTGGCGTTGTTGTCTTGATTCACTGGCAGGGCAGTTCAAGTTCATGAAGGATCCATGCACTGGCCTGAATGTTGTTGAAGGATTCCAGCTCATTTCATGTTGCCCAGAGCAACGCATTTGCCAAACTGCCTCAACAGGGGGCTGCATCTGCTGTTGTGCAGCAGGAATCTCTTATTTTCACAGATAATAATACATCACAAAACAGCAGGGGGCTCCGTTCAACGACCCTTATGCACGCTTACTGTATATTCTATAAGGTTTGACTATATTATCAGATATCAGTGTTATGCATGTTGTTCTCAATTTGTGTCTATTTTATGCCCCAAGATAAAGAAGGTTCAATATTCTTTTATCTAGCTTGATTTCAGCAGCAGTGCGCAGCATACACAGAGTAAAAATAGTCATGAACACACTTTCATATTGTGTTTAATTCAAGTAAGTTTAATATTGTGCACTAGTGAAATGATAGATGGTCCTAAACAAGAGCCGTGCACGTACAAACGCCAGAATGTATTTTTTAACACTTCAGATTTTTACTTGCAATCCAGCATGTGCCTAGCTGCAAGAACACAGAGACCATTTTTCTGTATTTCAAACCGTCGATGAGGCACAGATTACAGTATCCACACACACGGCTTGCGGCAGTTCCATACGTGATCAATTCGATGCATTGTTCACTACATTTAGGAAGCATCTTTATAAGATTTATTCAAATTTATCCCTTAAAAACAGCAATATCTTTCCTGCTTTCTATTTAACGTTGATCCTTTTTTTCTTCTTTAAATCTCTCTCCCTTTATCTGTGGCAAAACCTGAATATCGGACATAACGTACACTATTGCATGTGGCGATGCATAGCTGTACGACGGAACTAAAAACAAATAAAATTCCTTTCTCGTTATTCTTTTTATCAAACACTAATTGCCTCTCTAATACAAAGCAGCACATAGCAGGCATAGTGTAATGGAATAAATACAAGAAAGGCTAAGTTTTATATGCAGCACAAATGAGCGAAATAAAATAAACTGTACGATCACAAGGTGTTTCAAATGTTTTCTCCAGTTCTCGATATTTCTCCAGTGTCAACAGGTTGTGCAAGTAGAGGGTTTGTACCACTCACTGTAATACTTAGTGCAACAAATCCTTGTTATGAAGTCCCCAGTTTCTTTTCCATGGCTTCTTAATGTAATAAAAAAAAAGCTGTACAGCAATCCAAACATTCATATCACACCTGCAGGACGACGTATGCATATTCGTATCATACAGTCTTTGATAAATAGCCATGTCTGTCTATGTACTAAACTGTACATTTGGAAAATCCGTACTGGTTATTTGGTAGCTCGGTCAACACGTTTAAAATGGCTATTAAACATGTAGCACATCATTCCCTTAGTACATGTGGATAAAAGTCGGGAGTTTGACCTGCAGTTCAAATGCGAATGAGCCTAATAAGGATGAAAAGCTCCAAAGTAGCACAGTAGAACTTGCATAATACTAACTGGTGACCATTAGCTTTCATTAATGTGTAGCAATGTTGGCATTTTTGGTTATGCTATTACAAAGGAGAATACAAATTGTTAACTTGTAAATGAGTGTTCTCGTGTGTTTATCATCATCATATTGGCCATAATGTTAATGTATTCCTACGGCTAAAGTATTACACCCCGCTCGCTTAAAGGTGGCGGTTGCACAGAATGTACACAAACCTAGGAGTTCTACTGACAGCGTAACACTGACGCTATACAGTGCCTTGCGTATGTGTGCACCGCCTTGACCTTTTTCCAAAACTCAATATTGTTTGAAGATGATTTCCAAATAAAAACCTCAAAGTGGATTATATAAGTGATTCTCATCACAGGATAGCCAAAGCTCGGGGGCTGCATGATGGAGAGGTAAAAGTGTTGATAAGAGGAGGAAAAAAGCTACAGGTTACCCAAAAGGTCTGCATGAAGCTCGGCCTGGGAATTGAACTCACAACCGTCTGATCAGTAATCCAACACCTTAACCACTAAGCTACCACAGCCCACAGTGATGCATGGTGGTGGTAACATGTTGCTGTGGGGATGATGCTTAGGGTTGAGGGCAAGGATGAAACGCCAAATAGAGAAAAACCTGTTTCAGTTTGCAAAAGACATAAGATTGGGGCAGAGTCCTAGCCAAAGATTTCCCAGATTTCAAACAGATTGAAAATCTCTGTCAAGAAAATGACCATAAACTGATCCTGGAGAGAACATGCATCTACAAACATTGGGAAAAGATCTCAGGATCCAATAATGCAAAGCTGATCCCAGTAGGCTGTGCTGCTACCCAAGGAGATGACTAGTAACCTATGCTAACAAATGCATTTTTTGCTAAATAATTTGATAAATCCAAATAAATTTCATTTTAATACAAGGTTATAGCACTACATAAATGTGGTAAAGGTCAGGGGGGTGAATACTCCTGCAAGGCACTGTATATATATATGTGGTGGCCTGGGAAAGCTCTTTACTTGATGAAGTTTTTATGAACTGAAATCCTAGAATTTATCACAAAAACAAGCATTTTAAAATGATGTTAACGATTCTGACAACCTGTATGTGACTAAAAACTAACTTGCTTATAATTAGGTTGTCTTTCTTGTCACATATACGTTACTGCACAGTGAAATTCATTCTATGCATATCCCGTCCTTGGGGGTTGGGGTGCAGTGATGCAGTGGCCCTGGAGCAGGGTGGGTTGGGGCCCGACACTGGCAGCTTGGCGTTGCTGGGGCAATTAAGAATTATAAGTAATCATACTTAACTAGCAGGATTTTATAAACCTTATGGCAGACTGACGGTTGGTAAAACATTATTTTTGCAGTAAGATATTTAAAAAGTAAATAATGTTTCCATGAATTTTTGGTAAAATATACTGTATTTTTAGTTTAGGTTGTAGTGTCAAAGTAAAATGTGCAACAATTCCCTTTTCTTCTTGTTTGGCTGTTTAACAGAATTTGGCTTAAATGCATTTCTTGGTTATTCAAACTTATACTTTTTGACCATTTAGTACGCAGATATAGAAGTGAAATTATTTTATAATCACACTATCCGGTGTCACCCGGATCGATCTATCCGATTCTCGATCTGTCTGATTCTCGATCTATCTGATTCTCAATCTATCCAATTCTCGATCTATCCGATTCTCGATCTATCCGATTCTCGATCTGTCCGATTCACGATCTGTCCGATTCTCGATCTGTCTGATTCCCAATCTGTCTGATTCTCGATCTGTCTGATTCTCGATCTATCTGATTCTCGATCTATCCAATTCTCGATCTATCCGATTCTCGATGTCTGATTCTCGATCTATCCGATTCTCGATCTGTCTGATTCTCGATCTATCCGATTCTCGATCTGTCCGATTCTCGATCTGTCCGATTCTCGATCTGTCTGATTCTCGATCTGTCTGATTCTCGATCTATCTGATTCTCAATCTATTTGATTCTCGATCTATCCGGTGTCACCTGTTCGGCTTCCATTACTGTATCTGGTTCCTGTCAAAGTTTCTTGCTCATATCGTCTCAGGGAGTTTTTCCTTGTCACCTCTGGCTTGCTCATTAAGAATAAATTTATCCATTTATCCATTTATACCCTGAATTTCTTTCTTTCTATAAAGCTGCTTTGCAAGAATGTCCATATACAAATTAACTGAATTGAGCCACAGCAAAAAGTTTTCCCAGACCATCACACACTCACACACACCATTCCATCAGCATCAAAATAACATCAGTGACAGGGGATCAGATGTGAAGGTGATAAAAGTTCATGGAAAAGCAGAACTTACAGGATGAGCACCTCACATTCTGTTAAGGCAGCACCTCGGCTCTAGCCAAACGCGATCCAAACTTACCGCTGCAAGCCCACATTGAGCCGCAGTGATTCCTTTCCATGGCTCTGTCAGAGCTTCAGCTCATCAGCGATTTTACAGGCGATGTTCTTGAAGGCGATGGATGTGCCTGAAATGCGTTTAAAGCGCACGCCGTTGAGAGAGAGACGTGGCAGCTTGCAAACCTCCATCTCCCACTGGACCAGGTTGTCATGGCGAGCGTCGCCATGCACGCAGAAAAGCAGGAAGCGCTCGCGCTGCTCGTAATCACAGCCGTTGTCGTCTAGCACTTTGCGGATCTCGCGCATCATGTCGCCTGGCTCCATGGAAGATGTTGTCTTCATGCTCCATGTGAAGCGCAGTGAGCGTGGCTTCGATTCGCGGGTCTCGTCTTTCGATTCTCCCAAAGCGCTCCTGTCAGAAAAAGTGAGAATTTTAGTGACAGACTCTTCAACTTGCTTCTAAAACCTGTTCAAACAGCATTTCCAAAATCCTCACCTTGGTGACTCGGGCTTGCCGCTTGCCTCCCCTTCACTTGGAACCCTTAAGAAAAATAAATAAATCAGAACACATAATTATCACCTTGAAACAAACATTTCTATTTACGGCATTAGACAGATGCCCTTATCCAGAGCGACATACAAAAGTGCTCTATCAGTGAATACATCAACACTTGTACACTGGGTCACAGATTCCCTGGAACCATCAAATCTCCGCTGGGAGGAAATCTAGCACTCATACAAGCAAGAGCATAAATAAGTGCTAGATTCACGAAGAGGTAGGTCTTCACCCGTCATTTGAAGACAGCGAGTGATTTAGCTGTGCAGACATCAAGGGGAAGTTCATTCATGACACTGGTTCAATTTTGGCTTTATAGGCAAGCAGCAGTGTTTTGAATCTGATTTGTGAAGCTACGGGAAGCCAGTGGAGGAGCTCAGCAGTGGGGTGGTGTGGGAGAATTTAGGCAGGGTGAAAACAACTTGTGCAGCTACATTTTGGATCATCTGCAGAGGCTGAATTGTGTTCAGAGGTACAGATGCCAGTGACGAGAAACTGAACAGTACCTGAGTGACCTGTGTGGATAAAAACGTCTGAATCCTTCTGACGAATCCGACACAATGTTGTCTAGATTTTCAGAGATCCTTTCTGAGTCACACACACACACACACACATGCTCAAACAGAGCACACCACAAATGTGGAACAGTCAGTGAGACAGGAAATGGGTAATCACTATACCCTGACTGGCTCATCCAGAAGAAATTAAGGATTATGGATTAAATTAAGGATGATGTGCGCTAAGCTGTTACAGACGCATTAAAAGACATTTGCGCTTCCTATTATTTTAAGTCGTGTTATTTAAGTATATCATGTCAGTAATCTCGTCAGATGTGTCTCGTCTGAATAGCTAGGAGGGAAAATCCATTCAGCCATCCACTGCTTATCCTACTGGGTTTGTGGGGAAACTGGAGTCCTGGAAGGAACATGGAGACTCGGGGTACAAGGTAGGGGACACCCTGGACATGATGCCAGTCTATCACAGGACACAATCACACACTACAGACAATTTAGAGATGTCAGTCAGCTTACAGCGCACGATGAAAGAAATCCCAATTAAAAAAAAAACCTGAGGCATGGGGAGATCATGCAAACTCTAAACACACACACACGGCAAAGTCATGAATCGAATTCTCAACACTGGAGGTGTGAGACAAACATGCTAACCACCAAGCCGCAGTGCCCCCAAACCCCGCAAGCTCTGAATAAAACAGTTATGCTTCCTGATAGACAAGAACCAAGAAACAAATATGTTTGTCTTTCTATGTAATTTATAATTGTTAGTCTCTGAAGACATTAATAAATTAGAAACAGTTACATGTCTAATTATTTGTCATGACTATTATTAATAGCGCTAAAAGCGCTACCACTGTATACCATTCTGAGTATTTTTCTTGACCATAATGCTATTATACCGTTTTCCCATCAAATATGATGCCAAAACCTAAACCTCACTGAGTCTTATCCCTAAGGCAAGTCCATTTGTACCAGATGGCTATCACTGGCTGTACTGTCCTGCTTATTTTACACCAACAGAATTAAGTGCTGAACATTTTTTCCTACTAAGTATATGTTTCTCTGTGCATGTAACAACCATGGATGCAATTTTAATTTTGTTTCACACAGCACTAACGTTCAGGAGACACTGCCTGAAGCAGGGATCGAACCCGGAGCTACCACGCGCAGTGAGTCAAGTCAAGTCAAGAAGCTTTATTGTCATGTCAACCACATATAGCTGATGCAGTACACGGTGAAATGAAACGTTTCTCCAGGACCCTGGTGCTACACAGACAACATACAACATATAACTACAGAACAGAAACAACAACACAGAGCTAGAGACGGAAAGTTTGTCCTAGCAACATAAAGTGCAACCAGGTGCAAACAGTGCAAGACTAACGACAGTGCAGAAAAAGAAAGTACAAAAAAACAACACAAGACAGTACAGGACACATAGCGGCAAAAAACACTGGCAATAAAATGGAATGTGCAAACTATCAGACCCACGAGCAGGATAAATTAAAAGCGCTGATTTATTTACATAACTAAAACAGAACTCTGGACAAATACACCGATCAGCCATAACATTATGAGCAGTGACAGGTGAAGTGAATAACACTGATTATCTCCTCATCATGGCACCTGTTAGTGGGTAGGATATATTAAGCAGCAAGTGAACATTTTGTCCTCAAAGTTGATGTGTTAGAAGCAGGAAAAATGGACAAGTGTAAGGATTTGAGTGAGTTTGACGAAGGGCCAAATTGTGATGCCCAGACCACTGGATCAGAACATCTCCAAAACTGCAGCTCTTGTGGGGTGTTCCCGGTCTGCAGTGGTCAGTATCTATCAAAAGGGGTCCAAGGAAAGAACAGTGGTGAACCAGCGAGAGGGTCATGGGCTCATTGATGCACGTGGGGAGCGATGGCTGGCCCGTGTGATCCGATCCAACAGATGAGCTACTGTTGTTCAAATTGCTGAAGAAGTTAATGCTGGTTCTGATAGAAAGGTGTCAGAATACACAGTGCATGACGGGTCAGGGCTGTTTTGGCAGCAAAAAGGGGGAGCAACACAATATTAGGCAGGTGGTCATAATGGCTGACAAAGACAGATACAAAAGTGCTGGTATATATAGGACAAAACATTGGTGACTGGTGGTCTGGTGAGGGACTGTCCCAGTAGCTCCTGACAGCTATTGAATTCTCAGATTTGACTGGTAGATTTGTTTGGACTAATTCATATATTCTAGTACATTATTGTTCCTATAGTAACAGTTCATTCATAGGGACTCTGGTGGATACATCACTTCATCTAAAATTAACTGATTTTAAAAATGCTCTTGTTTAACTGAGAAAAAAAACAATCATTGATGTAATAAATGTATTATTTAATCTCCAGTGTCAGAGCTTTGTAATGGTCAGTAAGTTTTCTGACACAGGAAACTCTTCAGGATTGAGGAGTTTTCATTTTTCTGATATCAAGAGTAATGATAAGTGTTGGAAAATTGCTGTAATATAACACTGACGCAGTTATTGTGATAAACAATACCAAACAATATGATATTGTGCTTTCCCTTCATTTTTCTCTTCACACTTTAGGCCACACAGTTACGGGAAAAGAATGCACTTTGGTGTGATAAGAGTAATTCATCACAGCTGATTATTTTCTATAGCAGCCCTCAAAATGTTTTATGTGTTGTTCCTTACTGTTCTATTGTATCCCGAGTGAAAAATGAAGAGGGAAAAAGCAATGTGATATGAAAGATCTGCTGTTTAGCACACTAACCGTGTCGCACAGCTGGCACCACATACCTGCGGCCGAACTTGGAGGTAATTTTGCTGATGATGCCGGTGGGGTGTGCCCCGGCGTGCTGGTGCGAGGTTGCCTATTTCGTGGCACATGTTGGGCGAGGCAGGTGGGCCGTTGTAGGTGGCGCTGCGGCGCTCGTGTAGCTGTGCTCCGTGGAAGGTGCTCCGGCTGGATGTCCCTCGGGGGGGAAAAGAGTGCGCTCTGGAGTGCTGATGCTGTGATCGGAGGGTGAGGTGGACGGAGGCCTTTGGGACTAGGACTGAGAAAAAGTAGAGAGCTCTTAATGCACATGAGCAAGAAATGGCTCCATCTGTAGGCAAGAGTGATTTATAGCAAAGCCTGAGTGTGTGGTGGGTTCACTCACCTTCCCTTTTATTCGCTGTTGTCTTCTATAGGAGGCAGGGTTGGTTTTTGGGGGAGGCGCCTGTGGAAGACACGGATTTCAAGTATCTCTGTCTTGTAGGCATCAGAGCTGAAGTGGCACCGGAGGCTGACGTACTGCTGCCCGAGACCTCTGTTAAACTGGAGAGAGAGAGAGAGAGAGAGAGAGAGAGAGAGAGAGAGAGAGAGAGAGAGAGAAAGGGGCAAAGAGTGAGAGACAGAGCGAGAGAGAAAGACAGAGAGAAAGAGAGGCAAAAAGAGAGGGGGGGCCCGAGAGAGAGAGAGAGAGAGAGAGAGAGAGAGAGAGAGAGAGAAAGGGGCAAAGAGTGAGAGACAAAAGAGAGAGAGAGAGAGAGAGAGAGAGAAAGGGGCAAAGAGTGAGAGACAGAGAGAGAGAGAGAGAGAGAGAGAGAGAGAGAGACAGTGACAGACAGAAAGAGAGACAGAGAGAGACAGAGAAAGAGAAAGGGGCAAAGAGTGAGAGAGAGAGAGAGAGAGAGAGAGAGAGAGAGAGAGAGAGAGAGAGAGAGAGAGAGAGAAAGGGGCAAAGAGTGAGAGACAGAGAGAGAGAGAGAGAGAGAGAGAGAGAGAAAGGGGCAAAGAGTGAGAGACAAAAGAGAGAGAGAGAGAGAGAGAGAGAGAGAGAGAGAGAGAGAGAGACAGTGACAGACAGAAAGAGAGACAGAGAGAGACAGAGAAAGAGAAGGGGGCAAAGAGTGAGAGAGAGAGAGAGAGAGAGAGAGAGAGAGAGAGAGAGAGAGAGAGAGAGAGCGAGAGAGAGAGACAGAGAGAGACAGAAAAAGAAAGGGGCAAAGAGTGAGAGACAGAGAGAGAGACAGAAAGAGATAGAGAGAGAAAGAGAAAGGGGCAAAGAGTGAGAGACAGAGGGAGAGAGAGAGAGAGAGAGAGAGAGAGAGAAAGAGAAACAGAGAGAGACAGAGAAAGAGAAAGGGGCAAAGAGCGAGAGAGAGAGAGAGAGAGAGAGAGAGAGAGAGAGAGAGAGAGAGAGAGACTGAGCTAGTGACTGAACACTACAACAGAGCATTAAAAGGTTGGGTCCACTACCATTGCTTTCTTTTCTTTGACTACTACAAAAATAATTTTAAAAAGTGATTCATTCAAGTCCTTTAAAATTAAAAAGTCCTTAAAAGTCCTTTTGTCTTGTGCTTTTACGGGTTTCCCTGGACCCTTGCCTCGACAGATTTATAATCTTATATCATTTATAATCTGAACACAAGATCTTCAAGCAGCATGCTGCGGTTCTCCCCCCAGAGAGCAAAAAGTGAACCACTTGCAAAAAAACGGGATATAAATACCTTATGGTGTCGGTAAATAACAGCACGGGACGGAGTGTGCTGCGTTTGCACTCCTGTCTGATGTTTTCCGTTCATGTCAGTAATAAACGGGTGTAAAAGTATGTGTACTGATCCTCAATTCCCCCTTAAGTCAGATAATGAAAAGAAAATATCTTTTGCTTCAGTTGTGGACAGTTTATTGCAATGTCTGTGCATTATACTATATGACAGGGACTAAAAAAAAGACGTGTGTATCGGATGTGTACCGATGTTAATTTTATAATAGCTGTAAACCCCGAGCAGGAAAAAGCAGTTAGTAAAGATGAATGATGAATAAATGCATGCTTATATACTCGGCTGCTTAAAAATCCAAACATTTCTACAGATTAAGGTTAAATACCAGTTCAGTTAAATCCCAATATTTTTTTTTCCCATTCATTCTCTTGCCTTTCTCTGATATACATCGATCCTGTTTTTTTTCTGTCTGCTTTCTGAGATTTTTTTATTTTCTGGGGTTTTTTTAGCGATATCGTGACCCTTCTACTTTGAACCTAAGATATTCGGAGATCTCTCATGACACAGCTATCATCTTATTCTGTTTGCCTAAGAAGAAAGAAAAAAAAAAAAACCCCACCAGAATTTGATGATTCAAAGAAGGAAAGTTTCTGACTCATAGTTTTTGTTTGTTGTCAGCAAAAAACAAGAAAGTGTATCATGTCTCTAGCGGCAATGAGAAAAAGGTGGGGGAAAAAATTGTGTGGTTGGGAGATCCACGTTCTTCTGAGGAAAGGATCAGAATTTGGCATTAGGAGCTGTTTCTTTTGGGGTCATGAGTACAAGCTCTCTGATTTCCACTGAAGATCAGGAAAGTCTTGGTAAAATTCCTTCATGGCTACAGATCATCTAGACTCAGAGCAACACTTCCAGTATGATGCTTTTAAAGGAATCGGTACCCAGATTCTTTAAATGCAACTTCTTCTTCTTCTTCTTTTGGTTTTTCCCTTCAGGGGTCGCCACAGCAAATCATCTCTCTCCACCTATCCTTATCTTCTGCATCCTCAACCCTTGCACCCACTAGCTTCATATCCTCATTAATTCCATCCATATACCTCCTCTTTGGCCTTCCTCTTTGCCTCCTGCCTGGCAGCTCCATGTCCAACATTCTCCTACCAATATACTCACTCTCCCTCCTCTGAACATGTCCAAACCATCTTAATCTGGCCTCCCTAACTTTGTCCCCCAAACGTCCAACATGAGCTGTCCCTCTGATGTACTCGTTCCTAATCCTGTCCAATCTTGTCACTCCCAAAGAGAACCTCAACATCTTCAGCTCTGACTCCTGTCTCTTCCTCAGTGACACTGTCTCTAAACCATACAGCATGGCCGGTCTCACCACTGTCCTGTACACCTTCCCCTTGATTCTCACTGATATTTTCCTATCACAATTCTTTAAATGCAACAGAAGTTACTAAACCTGCGCCTCCATATA
>JAUCMX010000029.1:8719942-8897442 GCA_033459395.1 Hemibagrus guttatus | reverse complement strand
CAGAATACACTTTATAAGCATGACGCCTCAGTTGAAACGCTTCACTTTCCCACAGAACAGGAAAAATCGATAACACGTTTCAGCACATCTCTCCCATCACAGCTGTCTACTGCAGGTCAGTGAGAGTGATGGACAGCAAAAACACGAGCGGTCTGTTATCTACAGCTCTCTGTTATTATAAGGTTAAGACAGCGATGTTTTAGATACAATTCACAAATGCTGATCTTAGTCAAACTCTGGCCAAATTTCTTTCTGAACAATAAATGAATCCACTGCATTTACTGTGACAGTGACACTCTTATCAGTGCTGTGAACTCCTTTTCCTTCCTGCGTACTAACCTCTGGAGGTTTTCTTCCCAGTAAGAGATACGTAGCCATGACTTCATCATATTTCTGTCCTTTGAGAGCCTCTGTGATTTCATCCTTTGGGAATCCCATAGTCACCATCAGCTCTGAGGAACACAGAGAGCAGAGATGAGCTCTCGAGCAGTTATCTGTATACAAATTCACAATTATAGGAGCACTTTGTAACCTAAAACACGAATACAGGTGATGATGAAAGCAAAGAGTTTGAAGAATGAAGCTACTACAGATTTCTTTACTACAATTTGGTTATATATGAGAAAGATCTTATTCATCTTATGCCATCTGAAGAGATGATCATCACCAGAAGATGGCGTAAACACACCACCATACACCTAGACTACTGAAAAAGCAACAGAAATGCTTCTGAAATCATCCAGTGAAAATCCGCCGGGACTCTAATTTAATCAGTATATAATTCAATGATAATTCAGGTTTTATGAAGTTCACATGAAACTTCTTCTTCTTCTTCTTTCGGCTTTTCCCTTCAGGGGTCGCCACAGCAAATTAGCTCTCTCCACCTATCCTTATCTTCTGCATCCTCAACACTTGTACCCACTAGCTTCATCTTCTTCTTCTTCTTCTTCTTTCGGCTTTTCCCTTCAGGGGTCGCCACAGCGAATCATCTCTCTCCACCTATCCCTATCTTCTGCATCCTCAACACTCGCACCCACTAGCTTCATATCCTCATTAATTCCATCCATATACCTCCTCTTTGGCCTTCCTCTTTGCCTCCTGCCTGGCAGCCCCATGTCCAACATTCTCCTACCAATATACTCACTCTCCCTCCTCTGAACATGTCCAAACCATCTTAATCTGGCCTCCCTAACTTTGTCCCCCAAACGTCCAACATGAGCTGTCCCTCTGATGTACTCGTTCCTAATCCTGTCCAATCTTGTCACTCCCAAAGAGAACCTCAACATCTTCAGCTCTGCTACCTCTAGCTCTGACTCCTGTCTCTTCCTCAGTGACACTGTCTCTAAACCATACAGCATGGCTGGTCTCGCCACTGTCCTGTACACCTTCCCCTTGATTCTCGCTGATATTTTCTGATCACACAGAACTCCCGACACCTTTCTCCACCCATTCCAAACTGCCTGCACTCGCTTCTTTACCTCTTTCCCACACTCTCCATTACTCTGGACTGTTGACCCCAAGTACTTAAACTCCTGTACCTTCTTCACCTCTTCACCCTGTAACCTTACTGTTCCACTTCCCTCCCTTTCATTCACACACATGTACTCAGTCTTACTACGACTGACCTTCATTCCTCTTCTCTCCAGCGCAAATCTCCACCTCTCCAGGTTTTCCTCCACCTGCTCCCTGCTCTCACTACAGATCACAATGTCATCTGCAAACATCATTGTCCAAGGAGACTCCTGTCTGACCTCCTCTGACAACTGGTCCATCACTATAGCAAACAGGAAGGGGCTCAGAGCCGATCCCTGATGCAGTCCCACCTCCACATTGAACTCTGTCTGACCTACAGCACACCTCACCACTGTCCTGCTCCTCTCATACATGTCCTGCACCACTCTGACATACTTCTCCGCTACTCCTGACTTCCTCATACAGTACCACAGCTCTTCTCTTGGCACCCTGTCATACGCTTTCTCCAAGTCTACAAACACACAGTGCAACTCCCTCTGACCATCCCTATACTTCTCCATCGAAATTCTCAGAGCAAAAATTGCATCTGTTGTGCTCTTTCTGGGCATGAAGCCATACTGCTGCTCACAAATTTCCACTACCTTCCTTAACCTAGCTTCCACTACTCTTTCCCATAGCTTCATTGTATGGCTCATCAACTTTATCCCCCTATAGTTACTGCAACTCTGCACGTCACCCTTATTCTTAAAGATCGGCACTAACACACTTCTTCTCCATTCCTCAGGCATCCGCTCACTCTCTAAAACCCTGTTGAACAAACTAGTTAAAAATTCCACTGCTGCCTCTCCTAGACACTTCCAGACCTCCACCGGGATGTCGTCAGGACCAACTGCCTTTCCACTTTTCATCCTCTTCAAAGCCTTCCTGGCTTCATCCTTTCTAATCTTATCTACTTTCTGTTCCACAGAGTTCACCCCTTCTACTCTTTTTTCCCTCTCATTTTCCTCATTCATCAGCTCCTCAAAGTACTCCTTCCATCTCCTCTGTACACTCTCCTCACTTGTGAGCACCCTTCCATCTCTGTCCGTAATAACTCTAACTTGCTGCACATTCTTCCCATCTCGATCCCTCTGCCTAGCTACCTGTACAAGTCCTTCTCTCCTTCTCTAGTGTCTAAACTAGTGTACAACTCGTCATATGCCTTCTGCTTGGCCTTAGACACGTCCCTCTTCACTCTGCGCTGTAACTCCTTGTATTCCTGTCTATTCTCTTCTGTCCTGTCCATGTCTTCTTGGCTAACCTCTTCCTCTGGATACTATCCTGAACTTCCTCATTCCACCACCAAGTCTCCTTATCTTCTTTCCTCCTTCCAGATGACACACCCAGCACCTTTCTCCCTGTCTCCCTGATCACTTCTGCTGTAGTTTCCCAGTCATCTGGCAGCAATACCTGACCACCCAGAGCCTGCCTCAACTTCTATCTAAATTCCTCACAACATTCCTCCACAACATTTTTCAGCTTCCACCACTTGGTTTTCTTCTCTATCTCTGACCTCTTCTTCTTACAGACCATCAAAGTCATTCTACACACCACCATCCTATGCTGTCTGGGTACACTCTCTCCCACTATCACTTTACAGTCACTAATCTCTTTCAGATTGCGTCTTCTACATAGGATGTAGTCTACCTGTGTTCTCCTACCTCCACTCTTGTAAGTCACTCTATGCTCCTCCCTCTTCTGAAAATAAGTGTTAACCACAGCCATGTCCATCCTCTTAGCAAAGTCCACTACCATCTGTCCTTCAAGGTTCCTTTCCTTAACTCCAAACTTGCCCATCACCTCCTCATCACCTGTGTTCCCCTCACCAACATGTTCATTAAAATCCGCTCCTATCACCACTCTCTCACCTGTGGGAATACTCTCCATCACCTCATCTAATTCACTCCAGAATCTCTCTTTCTCCTCTAACTCACAACCTACCTGTGGGGCATAACCACTAACAACATTCAACATCACCCCTTCAATCTCTAACTTCAGACTCATCACCCTGTCTGACACTCTCTTCACCTCCAGAACATTCCTCACAAACTCCTCCTTCAGGACCACACCTACCCCATTTCTCTTACTATCCACACCATAATAAAACAGCTTGAATCCTGCTCCTATACTACGAGCCTTGCTACCCTTCCACCTGGTCTCATGTGCACACAGTATATCCACCTTCCTTCTCTCCATCATATCAGCCAGCTCTCTACCTTTACCTGTCATAGTACCAACATTCAGAGTTCCTATTCTCAATCCTATACTCTTACCTTTCCTCTTCTCTCTCTGTCTGTGCACTCTCCTCCCTCCTCTACTTCTTCGACCAACAGTAGCCCAATTTCCACCGGCACCCTGTAGGTCAACGGCGCCGATGGCGATTGTTGTTAACTCGGGCCTCGACCGATCCGGTATGAAATTCGTACTGACGATTTGCATGGTTAAATTTGACAATGTTTTACGCCGGATGCCCTTCCTGACGCAACCCTCTCTATTTATCCGGGCTTGACCCCCATGGCTAGATTGAAGTTCACATGAAACTCTAATTCAATAATCACACAAAACCTTAATGCACCTAGATTTTCTTGTGTAAATAGCTTTAAAGAGCTTATTTGTGGACATTTTTAAAATATGCAGCTGATTTCCTTTGAGCTTTTGATTGGTTTATCCCAAACCACAGGGTATAGCAGAATTCAGGATGCACAAATAGTGAAATAAGTATCACAAGTTGGATTATTTACTACACTGTGCTTAAATAAAGCCCTAAAACAGTAAATATAATTTTTTTATGTCTCTTCTTTGTGATTTGGATGTTAGATTTGAAAACATTTCTCTACTTGCACGTTTCCTTTTTATACAGATCCATTAAACTTCAGTCATTCTCTCTCCATCGAGCTGTACGTGTACTTCGAAAGCCTGATGAAGAATGATACTAGTGTCTGATCCTGACACAATTCCACTGCCGGGTTCATCTTGATGTGCTACTTCTGCACTAATAACTCATCTTCTGCTGTTCTGGATGTATCACATGGATAATCTATGTAAGTCTTACACTTCTTTAAATCAGTTTATACCCAAGACTTGTGCTTGCTTCACTGGATCATCTAACCTGGATTCTGTAGACTCATCAGGGAGCTAAAGCTTTGTGTAAATGTCTATAAATCTGCTTTGTAACCATGGTTAACAACCTATTCGAATAATATTCCATTTAAAAATCAGTTCAATCTAAATCTTTTAAGATGTGATCTAGTAGTACCTCTTGAGTACCCCCTTGTCTCAGTGTTTTTCCTATTCCTGACACACCTGATTCAATAACCAGCTACATAGCAGCTGAAGATGGTGTGTTAGAGCATCCATTCTCTACACCACTTATCCTAGTGGGTCACAGGGAACCTGGAGTGTATACCAGGAGACTCGGAGCACATGGCAGGATACAACCTGAACTGGACTGTCACAGTGAAACTCCTTCTTTACATATCCCATCCTGGAGCAAAGGGGGGGGGGCAGATTGTGGGGCCTCGATCAGGGGCCCAGCAGTGGCAGCTTGGACCCTGGTCAAGCTTGGGCTTGAAACCCAATCTTCTGATCAACAACTCAGAGCCTTAACCTCTTCAGCCACCACCGCTGCAGGATGCCAGTCTATCACAAAGCATCATCATGCACACACTCATTCATACACTATGGACAATTTAGAAATGCCAATCAGCCTACAGCACATGTCTTTGGACTGCAGGAGGAAACCGGAGTACATGGAGGAAACCCCTGAGGCACAGGGAGAATATGTAAACTCCTCACACACATTTCGGAAACAGGAATTTGGAACCCTCAACCTTGGAAATATATGGCAAACCTGCTACTGTGGTCGAACAGTCATATATGAACTGTACAGAGTAATCAGGAAACTAAATCTGTCTACATGACTGTCCTGACATACAGTATAACATCCTGATTAATCTGTAGTGTTGGAGTGTTTTAGAAAGCATTTACCGATCCGTTTAGTGTCACTGAAATCAGCCTCTGGTTCAGTATAAGGCTGCAGCTCGTCATCGTCATGGCCCACGTTCATCCATTTATCCTTCATGATTTGCTAAAAAAGAAAAAAAAATCAGACCAATCTCAAACATTAAACAAATTGTAAGTAGGAAAAAAAAGAAAGAATGAAAAAACAGGAATGTTACCTCTAAACTGCCGCGTTTGCTGGGGTTCAGCACTAATAGCCTCTTAAGCAAGTTCTCACAGTCTGTAGACATGTAGAAAGGGATTCGGTACTTTCCTCTTAATACTCTCTCTCTCAGCTCCTAATACACAACAGAATTAGCCCCATATAGCATAAAGAACTCAAGAACACATGCACATGTAATAATAATAATAATAATAATAATAATAATAATAATAATCATCATCTGATTGGTCTGGAAGTGTGCGCAGTTTGGTAAGTAGGGTTGTAACATGAACGATGGTTTAATATTAATGCGCTGACTCTAATATGCTATTGTTTCTATAGTAACAGCTCAAACACCAGCCATCCCAGCATATAATTCCAGACTAATGACAAACGGATTTATAAAACAAACAAACAAAAAACTGATTGGTTAATAAATAAAAGTCCAAATTTATCAGTGCAGAAGTGTTCAGAATAGAGGAGTTTACACACAATTTTTTGGGGTAAAATGTCAAGCTATGCTTTTTAAAAAGAGTAAGAGAGACTGAGGGAGATAGACAGAGAATGATAAAGTGGGACAGAGAGAGTGGGAGAGAGAAAATGAGGGAGAGAGAGATAGCAAGAGGAAGAGAAAGACAGGGATAGAGAGGGAGATAGCAAGAGGAAGAGAAAGATAGAGATAGAGAGAGACAGCAAGAGGAAGAAAAAGACAAAAGAGAGAGAGAGATAGCAAGAGGAAGAGAAAGATGGAGAGAGAGAGAGAGAGAGAGCAAGAGGAAGAGAAAGATGGAGAGAAAGTGAGAGAAAGAAGAATGAGGCTGGTGAGTGTCTATTTTCATATAACTGCACGATCTGTGGTGTGTTATTCCTTATGTAATATAAATTATATCTAAATTCTGTATTATAATTTAAATCTGTATTATAATTTTCTTACCTGAAAACTTGAAATATATATACAGCTATGTTTATGTGTGCATTTAGATGTGTAAATGTAACATTGCATGGCATGAACAGCACTATATTCCAAAGATTATTATGCATATATAACATATGTATATCATGTATATCATGCTATGCAAAGTTACATCTAAATGTAGACATATTGTATATAGCTGTGTAATAACTCACATTCTCTGATTGTTATAACATATTATAAATGAAACCTTAAGGTTTTGGCCGTCAAAAGGTAGTGACCCGCTGACGAGTGTATACAGGATGACCCCGAGACTCCAGACGTCTACTTCGGGCCCGTCATATTTTTTGCCCTGGAAGAGTTCAGGGGCGGCGTATGGAGGACTGCCACAGAACGTGTCTAACTTATTTCCCACTGTGAACTCATTGCTGAAGCCAAAGTCGGCAATCTTGATATTCATGTCGGCGTCCAGCAGTAAGTTTTCAGCCTTGAGTTGAAGTGACAAAGAGGTGATAGTTGATAGATGAATTGAAAGCTAGCAGCTCTTGTATTAGCAGTAGCACTAAAATACTCATTCTCATTTCAAATTTCCATTCTCATTTCCACAACTAATACTTACCTTCAGATCTCTATGTACTATTCTCTTCTGATGGCAGTACTGTACTGCAGATACAATCTGAAACACAGCAGTAACATGAATGTAACCTTTAGAAAAAAGACATCACACTGAAGATATCGCATCGAAAAACAAAAAGGCATGGTGTAATAAACCGATATGAGAATGTTTGGTGTATCAGGATACCAGGATACACTGTAAGACATTTCAAGATAGTTAAAATAAAGATGTGAGTCAACTCAACTTGAAGAAAAGCCTTGTTTCAAGACAGTGGATTAGTTAAAGTTTTAATTGTTGAAATTAATACATTTCTGTCCAGGTGAAGATTATCAGCCTGGAGTTATTAGCTTTTACACCACAGTGTTCTTGAATTCTTGACTCGGCTTGGTCAGAAGGTAGTGGTTAATTTTCTCTAACAATTCATTTAATTTTATTTAACTGTTCAATGCTTTTATACATTAGAACCAAATTGAACTTGTTTCATGGACATTCCACAGCATTAAATGTAAACATAAATGGATAAAAATGACATGTCATCTGTAATTAATTTAAAAAAAAAAAGGTTAGTGCTGATGGTGGCTTAGTGGTTAGCACGTTTGCCTCGCACATCCAGGTTTGGGGGTTCGATTCCCACCTCCACCGTGTGTGTGGAGGTTGCATGTTCTCCCCGTGCCTTGGGGGTTCCCTCCGGGTACTCCGGTTTCCTCCCCCGGTCCAAAGACATGTGTGGTAGGCTGATTGGCATCTCTAAATTGTCCGTTGCGTGAGTGAATGAGAGTGTGTGTGTGCCCTGTGATGGGTTGGCACTCCGTCCAGGATGTATCCTGCCTTGATGCCCAATGACGCCTGAG
Source organism: Hemibagrus guttatus (assembly GCA_033459395.1). Classification (NCBI taxonomy): domain Eukaryota; kingdom Metazoa; phylum Chordata; class Actinopteri; order Siluriformes; family Bagridae; genus Hemibagrus; species Hemibagrus guttatus. The sequence continues at coordinate 8,889,388 of JAUCMX010000029.1, read as the reverse complement.
ATAGGCACAGGCTCCCCATGACCCAAGAATAGATCGGATAAGCGGTAGACAATGAATGAATGATGTTAGTGCTGAAAAAAATCCAGTGGTATAAGAGAAATAAAACACTATGGGCTCAACACCACTCCAAAGTTCTCTTATTTAATAAGTATACTCTTGTACTTATAGAAAGAGTTCTGGTTTTCACAAGAAATAACCAGATTACAGTCTACATACCATAAATGTTCTTTTTTTCTTCATTGCTACCACTATGCAGTGTTCACATGAAAATGTTGCCACACCCATCTGTAACTGGGAGCCAAGGCAGCAAACTTGACCATGCTCTCTGGATGTAAATTATAGTATCTACTCTCACCTGTCAATCATAGTGACAAGAGTCTATTGTAGGTGTCTATGAGGTGATGTACGTGAAAGACGGCAGGCGTATTAGCCAGAGAATCTGTTGGCCAGCTTCACGTGTCTCTGAGGAAACATGTGTTAGCTTAAACCCTCCCTGGGTTTTAGCTATCAGGATATGCTAGAGCTGTATGTGGTGACCATACTGGGAAGAAAACAATTGTGTGTTTTTATTTTTATTGATTATTCATGTGGTTGAATGTCAGGAGTCATGTAACATACAAATTTAAAGCCCATTTTCTGGGTGTGCCACAGCATTGTCATTACATTAGGAAGACATCCTTATCCAGAGCAACTTACATTTTATACAATTAAAGGTTAAGGGCCTTCCAGCAGTGGCAGCTTGGTGGATCTGAACTCACAACCTTCTTATGAGGAGTCCAACACCTTAAACACTAAGCCACCACATCCCCAGCAGCCCTGGTGTCATGTGATTAGCAGTGTATAACAATATCTTTGCATTAAAGCAGTTAATTTCATTAACAATTGCAAAACAAGCCAAAAAAAAGTTTGCACTGAATTTAGTCATTGTATATACCATGTGTATGTTGCTTAAAATTTCAGCACCCCAAACTTCAAACGTCTTTCTGTGCCCCTGCACGCAGCTTAATGCTTGGACACTAAAAATGGCAATGGCAGCGCAGTGTCACAGGCTTAATAGAAGTAAGGGCAATGGTTTATTAGTATGCAAAACGTAAAGCAGGGTGAATTGCTCTGAAAAGGTCAGATCCTCTACTGGTCTGCACCAGTGCTGCAGATGTACAGCATGAGAATGAGGGAGGCAGCAAGTAGACACACACACACACACACACACACACTTAACCTCCAGCGCTATGATTCACCATACTTCAGGTATTTCTTATTCACTTACACACACTTAATCAGACCAAAATCATGCCTAATCATCGCTGATGACTCATGTTTCCTCTGATTCGTAATATACACAGCTGTCATTAAACAGCAAAGAAGAAACATTGGATTAATAAAGTTGGGCTAAAGAAAATAACAATAGTTACCATCATATTCCACATTCACACTAGGACCACTACATTATTTCATGCTGCTGTTTGTAAATATGGACAGAAAAATGAGTGAGGAGAGGGGATTCATGGGATTGACGGGGTTAAGTGAAATAATGTTTGCTTGGTTGTAAGTTTACCTGACGAAACTTTGCCCGGGCTTCCTTCTCTTTCATCCTGCCGTGAGCCACCAAATAATCAAACACCTCACCTGTAATGAAAAAGCAGAGGGTTGTCAGGTATCATGATGTTTCTTATAATTAAGTTAACTCTGATTAACTCTGAAACCATATTTTCCAATTCAATTAGGTTTGCTGGGGCATCTTCTAAAATGAACATTTGAATTAATCCAGTAAAACTCTTTACTTTGCATAAATCCAAAGCAACTTACACTTGCAGTTAGAGTTAAGTATATTGCTCAGGGACCCAACCGTGGCAATTGGTGGTGGTGGTTTCTCACAACAAATACCTTAAACACTGAGCCATCACACCATCACATCACAGCGCTGATCACACATGGCATGAATGTGATTACTGCTTTAAAAGACAACTTTAATAGCAGTGCTACGACGCAATCCATATTAGGACAACCAGCTCAAATCAGATTTTTGGTACAGACGTTTTGAAGCCACATTCAAACCACATTAGAATTTGGTTTCAAATAACATTAAAAATTACATTACGAAACCTGCATCACATCAAATTAGATTTCGCATGTTTGTTTTTTTTACCATTTAGCGAGCACAGATCGTGAAAGTAGATAAATGCGACAATAAAAAAACATAGATGAAAGCCATCAAATGTTCAGGCTTTTGTTGGGTCAGTCTCATGGGCCCTGTCCTGATTTACAATCTGCTCACTTTCAAAATGGCCTTGAGGTAATCCTTTATGAAAAACCTGAACTATTTATGAATCAAGACTAATGGGGCATTCATCAAGCGGTACAGCATGGCCAGGTACTCGTAGTGACCTGTTGGGAAGTTAAATTTCCAGTCATCTCTGACCAGAGGTCCAAATTTGCATACCTTGCAGTACCTCAAAAGCTATAGACATGAAGGGAACAGGGTAGTGGCTCTGAATAGTCACCTTGTTGAGGCCTTAGTAATCTATCAAAAAACGATGAGCCCCATCTGTTTTCTCCACAAATAAGAATCCTACACCTGCCAGGTAGAAGGAAGGGTGAATGATGGCAGCCAAAGAGTCCCTAATAGATTCCTCCACAGCTTTGGCCTCGCATCCAGAAAGGGAAAGATTCTTTCTCTAGGCTGGCTAGGGCCTGGGAGCAGATTAATGGAGCAGTACAGGTCAAGGCATCTTCACAGTCCTCAAGTGGACCTGAAATGACCTGGTTTCCCCAGGTAGAAGCAACTCTTCTTTATCATGAACCCAGTCTGTTCAGTGAGTCATCAATAGGCGAAGTCCATAACCTGATCTTGAGAGAATCAGCTGAAGAACAGTATTCATCAGATTCTGATGAATCTGATAGAGATGAATGAATCTGATATAGATTCATTTGTCCAGCCAAATTGAGATATCAAGCAATACGTTAAAGTCCCTCTCTGCATCCCTTCAGGCCAGTTCAACCTTGATGGGGTTGGAAAGACCATTCTGAATTATTGCAACGACTGGCTCCTGGTGCAATGGCATATTCAGCCTCACCACAACTGCCTTGACGGAGCTTTTGGCAGCCTCCCGGTCAATGACTGGACGATCCCTTCTTATCTCCTCTGTGAAGGTTTGGTAAGGTTTGGCAGTACTTTCTCAGTGGTGATGTATGCAATCTTAGACCAGTAAGAAGAGAAGGTGGATGTTTTTAGCCCATATTTGAGGGAACATTAGGGCAGAAACCCACAGCACCCTCCTTTTCCGTGAAAATTTTGAGTTGGTGATGACCTAACAGCTTAACCAATGCTTTGCAAGCTAGGCTGGAAGATGATTGCAGAGAAACTCCAGGAAACAGAAGTAAAATCTTTACTTCAGATACTTCAGTTCCACCAAAAGAGCAAACAGAGATCCAAAATCAATCCAGTCATAATGCAGATGAAGACTAAGTTCAAAAAAAGCAAGAATCAACATCCCATAAAACCAAAAATAACAAAAAATCACCAAAGTAAAAAAAAAAGGCAGGCAGCAAATGTTAAAGCACTTAGTAATTGGAGGCAAAGGCAGTGGCTAGGTACTCACATGAATGTTAATAAGGAAAGTCAAAAGAAAAAAAAACAAAAATACAAAATGTCTCCATCTAGTGTACAAAGTCTGTATAGTCCAAAGTGACAACAATAAACATTTTACATTTTGACTTGGACAGGGACATTTGTGTTCTGAGATGCTTTTCTGCTCAACACAGTTGTAAAGAGTGGTTATTTATGTTACTGTAGACTTCCTGTCAGCTTTAACCAGTCTGGTTCTCTCGTCACTTCCATTGGTCTTATCAACAAGACGCTTCCACTCCCAGTACTGCTGGATGGGTTTTTTGATTGTTTTTACGGTGCCGAAGAAGCGCAAAACAAAATAACAAATTCAAAGGCAAAATTACAAATCTGAAAACAAATGAAGAAATCAGAAAACACAATAACAAAACTGAAAACAAAATAACATATCCAAAAAACACGACAATTCAGACAAACCGGAAAATGTAGGTATAGTTTGTGACTGGAATTTTTACCGCTGATTAGACGAGACATCTGTCACTCAAGATACACAAGAAGTACACCTGGCTGCGGCTGTAGAAAGTGGATTTTTGTGTATGTGAACACAGCTCTGCTCTTATAACGCTCCTTACATCCTTTAATCTGGAATCGTTTTGTCTTTGAAACATACCTGCATTCTTTAGGTGTGTTTTTAGAGATCGCAAACTAATCTTTATGCCATGATACGCTATCTAAAATCGTACACGATCTAAAATCACAGCATATGAATGTACTTACGCAAAGTTACCTTGAAAGATTTCTATTTTCTTATAAACATAAATATATATGTTTGTAATTTTCTTAGATTCTTAGATAAAAAAAAAGGTTTAAAGTGAATGCAGAACTCCACACGTGTACAAGAAATAAAGTTAGATACACAGTATCCTACTTCTATATTTTGAGTGACAGATGTTTTGTCCAATCAGCGTTAAGAATTCCATTCACAAACTATACCTACCTTTTGTCTAAATTGTCCTTGTGTTTTCAGATTTGTTATTGTGTTTTTAGATTTGTTATTGTGTTTTTGTTTTGGATTTGTTATTTTGTTTTTAGATTTGTTATTGTGTTTTTGTTTGGGATTTGTTGCGTTGTTTTCGGATTTGTTATTGTGTTTTTCATTTCTCGGCCACTGTAGTTTTTACAATATTTTCTGAAAACTCAAAAGACCCTTGTGTGCAAATCTCAGGGGATTAGATATTTCTGAAATACTCAAACCAGCCATCTAGCACCAACATCCATGCCATGGTCAAAGTCAGTGGGATCATATTTTTCTCACTTATTACGTGAACATCAAATCCATAACTCATATCTGCATGATATTACGCATTGTGCTAGAACCACGTGATTAGCTGATGAACAATAATAAACACACAAATGAGCAGGTGTACAGGTTTTTGTATTAAAGTAGCTAGAGAAGTGAGTGTATAACTCTAGTTAATTTAATAGATTTTTTATAATAGAATTGCTATTTTGCATTGCAATACTGATGAAACTGAATATAAACTGAAAAAACTGAAATCTTACCTCCGCTGGCATATTCCATTATTAAATAAAGTGTCTTCTCTGTCTCAATTACTTCAAATAGCTTCACTGAAAATTGAAAGAAAAAATGACATTATGTATAAAAACATAAATACAAAACTGCAGCCTATACAATGCTTAAAACAATCATATTAGTACTGGTTAATTAAATATGTAGTATATGTTTTTAATCATGTGTATTATACATGTACGTACCTATATTTGGATGATTCAAGATCTTCATTATTCGAACTTCCCTAAAGAGCTGTTGGAGAAAAAACAAGTTACTAATGATGCCATGCCTGGTGTCATACATTGTCTTTATATCTATATCATTTGATTGTATCTGTTGTTTTGTTCACATTTTTGTTTGCATTATTGTTTCCATCACTAGATGTGGTTTGTTTTGATTCATGTTTCATCTCCATCTTGATACTTCTTGTCTGCATCATCATTCTCAGTTGTTTGCAGTTCCTCGATTAGTTTGTGTATTTAAGCCTTGGTGTTTAGTTTCGTTAAGTTCTAAGCCATCTTTTACCTTCCGTTTTTTCTCATTTTGATCCTTACATGTGCCTGCTGGTTAAGGATTATGGATTATCCTTGTTTGATATGTCTTCCTGTTATCTGACCCTGCTACAAACTATGATTACTGGATTTGCACTAAGTTCATTAAGTATTTTAGGAACTTGCTTGCTGCTTCTCACTGCATGCTAAACCTGGACTGAAGAAGTAATTCTGCTTCACATTAATAATTCATCTAAATAAGGGCTGAGCACACTACAGCACCCTGTCAGCTGACCTTGTCAGTGTCAAACTAAATACAGTTTTCAGCATAAGTATTGGAATATAATCATATAAAAATTCAAGAACTATTCAGAGCATTTTGGTCATGTAACATGACAAATGTGAGCTGCAGACGCACAAAAGCCTGTGATACCCCACTGAAAAATATTTTGGATGGATGCTTTGGGGTGGATTTGTGGCTGGTGGTTCACAAGCTGTTGCTGACGCCTGGATATTTCAGCCAAAAATATGGTTGTGTTTGCCAGGAGTTTCAACGTTGGCCATAGATAGTGCAGAGTTTTCAATAAGATGATGATGAGCCAAATACACTTCAACATCTACACAGTAACTGGTTAAAGAAACACAAATTCACTAGTTTGCAATGAGGGCAATAAGGGAGACAAAAATATTCTGCACAAAGTGGAGCAAGATCTCTCTACAAAATTCAATTAAATTTATTTGTATAGCGCTTTTAACAATGGACAAAGCAGCTTTACATTAATATAGAAACATAAGGGGAAAAATTATGAAGTTTAAAGTTAAGTTACTATTTTATCCTGAGGCGACAGTAGTGAGGAAAAACTCCCTGAGATAATATGAGGAAGAAACCTTGAGAGGAACCAGACTCCGAGAGGGAACCTCATCCTCATTTGGGTGACACTGGACAGTAAATAATGTAACTGTTGATAAAACAGTAATGTAACTATTGATAAAATGTCCACATGGCATACAAAATATTCACAAAATTGTTCATTGTAGCTTCTAATTATTTTGAAATCATTGTTTTGTTTGGTGGCTTGGTGGTTAGCACATTAGCCTCACACCTCCAGGGTTGGGGGTTCGATTCCTGGCTCTGCCGTGTGTGTGGAGTTTGCATATTCTCCCCGTGCCTCGGGGGTTTTCTCTGGGTACTCTGATTTCCTCCCCTGGTCAAAAGACGTGCATTGTAGGTTGATTGGTATCTCTAAATTGTGTGTGTGTCCTGTGATGGGTTGGCACTCCGTTCAGGGTGTATCCTGCCTTGATGCCCAATGACTCCTGAGATTTCGACTTGGACACAGGCTCCCCGTGACCCGAGAATAGATCGGATAAGCGGTAGACTGAATGAACGTTTTGTAGAAAATATGCTAAAAAATTTGTTGCATTTTCACAAATTGGTGCTGTATTAATAACTAAGTTTTCTACCTTGTCTAGCATTAGTGTTTCTTACACAGCATGAGTGTGGCAGTATAAATGTGGTGCACAACATCAATAGTAATTCAATTCACTTGAGTATGTTGGAGAAACTTCTCTCAATGCTGCAATGGAATATGTTTCCAAATGAGCAGATTGAAGGAGTGCTCGGGGATGGAGGTTAAGTAGCCATTATTTGACACATACACATTACTGCACAGATAGCCCATCCTTGGAGGGTTGGGGTCAACCATGATGCAGTACCCCTGGAGCAGGAGGGGTTGGGGACCTTGCTCAGGGTCCCAAAATGGGCAGCACTAGGGTTTGAACCTAGCTGATCCAATCAACAACCCAGAGCTCACAAACATTATTGTCAGAAGTGGGATTTGAACCCAGGCCTCCAGGGAAGATTACAACCTGAACGCAGTGCCTTAGACAAGTCAGCCACTGCTCCCAAGCTAACAGGGAATGTAATCACATTTTACAGCTTCAATTAACTGTATCTGTATGTTTTGTCTGCTAGCTAGTGAGGACTAGAACTCTTGTATGGAGATCCATCATTACATGTTCATACTGCTTATCCTACATCGGGTCAAGGGGAACCTGGAGTAAAGGGGAATTGGTGTATAAGGTAGGTGACACTCTGAATAGGGTGCCATCTTATTGCAGGGCACAATCACATACTACTGCCAATCAGACTTCGTCAGATATGTGTATTTGGACTGAAGGAGGAAACCAGAATTCCCAGAGGAAACCATTAAAGTTCAGGGGAACATGCAAACTCCGAACACACACACACACACGGCAGAGGAAGGATCGAACCCGCAGACCTGGAGGTATTAAAGCAACAGGCAAACCACTACGTGCCCTATTTGTCGAAGGAGTGTATGAAATTAAGAGCAAATGTGCCAAGATGGGTTTATTGTGTAGTCCTGAGGTAACTGGTGAACTTTATGTTCATTTCATTTGCACTGGATGAAAATGCTTTCAGAAAAAGAGGTGATAAGCCACATGGCTCACGTTAATCCAGACGACATTTGGGTGATTGTGCCTTAGGGTATCATCAAGACTGAATTCATTCACTTATTGCTCAATCACACTGAGGATTTTCATGAACACTGAAACTGGTTACACGAAAACCAAAAAAAATCCAAATTTAAATTCTACATAATGCAGAATGGGTTCTCTCTCTCAGGATGCATTTCTGTTGTTTAGGCAAGCTGTGTCCCTTACAGTGAGTTGACCCAAAATGAGCTAAATGTGAGGCAAGAAGCCAAGGTTAAGGTAAGGAGTAACACAGAGATGTAAAACCTGAAATCGAGTCATCATCAAACTGGGATTATTAACAAAACACCCTGAAAAAACTGAAATAATAACAAGCTGTGTATGTATCATTTCTTACAGAATCCATCACTGCTACACACACACACACACGCACACACACTATTGTGTACACTCTAGTGATTAACATACACACATCATCGCTCCTCATCCAGATTATCTGATTTAGAGAAAAGATTAGAAAGATGACTAAATAAAAAATAAAAAAAATCGGACAGCAGAACGACAAGAACACTCTGGCTCAAAATAATAAACGACTTCAACACTGAATGTAAAGAAAAGCAGTATTAGGTGTTATGATGTTTTGGAAGCTACTAACTCTGATACAGAGCACAGGAAATTCTGTCACACACACACACACACACACACACACACACACACACACACACACACACACACACACACACACACTGGTCCAAGCTGCATCACTGACCTACATACAGCTGCACAGCAGCACTGAGTCATCCAAATGAATAAAAATGTCTCTTAAGAATTGAAGAAAACATCATGGAGAATAATTCTGTACTGGCTGCTCACCAGGTTGGTTCATTAACTCTGAGGTTTTCTTGGCGATAAAACACACACACGTGAGGTAACAAAGATAAGTAAAAGCTCTCATGTCCTGCCCAGTCCCATGCTTTGGTTGCCCAGCAACCTACGTGACAAAGCTAAAAAAGTGGTGTAATGAAATAAGGCATTAATAACTTAAGTGAGTCAAGTGATTTAATAAAGTTTAAGTGAAACAAATCACATTTTCATGATTGAGTGAGATGGATAATATATATAACATATTCTGTGCACTGCATTTTAACATCAGAGTAAGCTAGAATGAGTTATCACTCAACAACACACCGAAAGAGGAGTCTATTTTTTTCTGATAAAAATGGCAGATGACACGTAAATCTGAAAAGACTGATAGCCACGCCCTGCCCTGCCCTGGAGGAAGATGCCTACTCTTCTGTAACTTTGAGGGTGTGAACTACATGCAAAAAAATTGTGTTTAACTACCTGCCTATCCCAACTCTGAATAGGATCCTATGTAACCATATACACTCACTGACCAGTTCATTAGCAGTCCATCTGTTCATGCGCTAGAAGTATTGCAATACTTGTTATCTACTTCTTGATTAAAATATGCAGTGATGCTACCCCATGCAACTGATAAATGAAGATGAACAGATAGGATTACTGTTTACAGTCAAGCACGTATTTAATTCTGTGTAATTACTGGAGCATCACTGGATTTAAAATAGACCTTAAGTCATAGAATGTGTGTCTGTTTTCAGAGGCAGCGTCCAGTGTAAAGCAACCACTGGTAAGCTGAAGGATTGTGGAGATGCAAAGCTCCGTGGGAGACAGGAGAGTATTTTTAGAATGATATTCTTACAAACATCAGGGTGTCGCAGAGACGACACCAAACACACCAGACTGAAACCTTGATTATTTTTTTTTAGACCGTCCGTCCCTACTCAAAGAGACCTGCATTATACAACATCATATAACTAAATACACAATGATAATAATTCTTATAAACACACACACACACACACACACACACACACACACACATACAGATACATACAGATATTTCATCATTCTCTAAGCAGTGTTTCTATTCTGGTCATGTCTGACCCCTGCTATCTGGATGTATTATGACAGGATTTCATCATTATTCTCTACCTGATGCAGGATTAAAGCTACAGCGAGGAATTTGAGGATAGCAACTGGCAGCCTGGCCCTGAGTTTTCTAAACCATTAGGGAGCAAAAACACAGACATGGTCACCTGTTTTAAATGACACATGCAACAGTAAATGAGGTTTTTTTTTTACTAACTACTTGTAATTTTGGAGTAGTAGAAAACAGGTATTAAAATACTTATTTTCTATCTACTACAGGTTACAATCATTTAGCAAATGAAGCTTTAGCTGTTATTTGAGAAAATAAAGCACGAGAGTGAGAGAACCTAATAACATTCATTCATTCATTGTCTACCACTTATCCGAACTATTCTCAGGTCACAGGGAGCCTGTGCCTATCTCAGGCGTCATTGGGCATCAAGGCAGGATACACCCTGGACGGAGTGCCAACCCATCGCAGGGCACACACACTCTCATTCACACACACAGTCACACACTACGGACAATTTGGAGATACCAATCAACCTACCATGCATGTCTTTGGACCAGGGGAGGAAACCGGAATACCCGGAGGAAACCCCCAAGGCACAGGGAGAACATGCAAACTCCACACGCACAGCAGAGGCGGGAATCGAACCCCCAACCCTGGAGGTGTAAGGCAAACGTGCTAACCACTAAGCCACCGTGCCCCACCTAATAACAGCTAAAAGAAATTCTGCATCTTCTATACTAACTTGTTTTCTATTCTAACTTATATTCTATGCAATATCTGAAGTAAAGAAGAAAAGAAGTGTTCAGATTATTTGGGGTTAATAGAGTTAAAAAGTTTTTATGTGGGTTTTTTTTTGAGAAGGCATTGATTTTATGCTTCAACTTGGCAACCCTGGTTATTAGCGCCTCGCTGCAAAGCACGACTGATATATCCAAGGTGCATATAAAACCGCTCTAGACTGTACGCTGAATGATTTTAGATGCTGTTGACCGTCAACTGACTATTTCAGGGTTTCTCTAAAATTTTACTAGATAGTAGCCTACAGCATGGTGTCAGCTGTGATTACCTCGAAAATTACTTCCTTTTCAAATTCGTTTGAGAGACGTTTTAGTTAGTGAAAGCTTTTTTAACACAGGTCTCTAGGGTGCAGTGGTAAATGATCTTATGCCAGGTGCTATGCATGGTGCCCTGAGGGGCCAGATGGTAGGCCCAAGGTTTCAAATATCTGTCCACACACACACACACACACTCGTGAGGACCTTCCACTGACATAATTAATAATGAATATAATTAATATTCTGCCTTTACCTAAATGTAAACCTTAACCTCAATAACCAAAAAGGAAAGCTTTAATTTTTGTTAACACTTGACCATCAAACTTGACCTTATGTGTCTCTTCTACAAACTGATGCCACAATGTTGGGAAGCAAACAATTGTACAGAATGTCTTTGTATGCTGAAAGCTTTACAATTTCCCTTCACAGGATCTAAGAGGCCCAAATCTGTTCCAGCATGACAATACCCCTGTGCACAAAGTGAGCTCTAGAAAGACACGGTTTGCCGATGTTGATGTGGAAGAGTCCCGATATCTGAATATCTGAAGTGGAATGCTGACGGTTGGCCAGGCCTCCTGCCTAAAATCAGTGCCTGACCTCACAAATACTCTTGTGGCTGATCCCCATAGTCACGCTGCAAAAAGAGCTGGAATGACTTCCTTATCCATGATTCCCTGTATCTTGATTAGAGCCTCAAGTCCCAGCTGAAGAGAAGCAGCTCTATAGCATGAGCCTGCCACCTCCGTGCTTCACCATGGGCATAAATAGAAGCTGTTTTCTTTTAGAAACCTTGGCCTCATCATACCAGAAAACATTTTGACACATTGGTTTGGGGTGATTAAGGCAGGCTTGGGTGTTGTTGTTTCTTTGCATTTTGTTTCTTTGTGAGAATGGGCTTTTGCCTGCTCATCTTACCCATGAATGTGAAGAATATCAGAAATTGTTGTCACATGCAGGAAGTGACAGCTCCTTTAATGTTGCTGTAGGTCTCTCAGCAGCTTCCAGGATAGGTTTACATTTACATTTCTGGCATTTGGCAGACGCCCTTATACAGAGTGACTTACAATATCTCATTTTTTATATACAACTTAGCAGTTGAGGGTTAGGGCCCCAGCAGTGGCAGCTTGGTGGACCTGGGAACTCAAAACCTTCCAATTAGTAGTCCAACACCTTAAGCTCTAAGCTACCATCTTTCTTTTGAAGGGATGTCCTGTTCTTGGTGTCCCGTTTTCTCCCCTCAATGATGCTGGCCTTCACACTGTTCCATGGTACATCTAATGTTCTGGAAATAATCTAGTGATTTACTACACCTCTCCTGATCAATAGCTTTTGACGCTGAGATCCTGTACATGGATACATGGTAATAGGGGATTGTACCAGGCAATGAGGCAGTGATAATGTTAAAGAGCTTGATTGGCTCATCTCCCATTTTACTGGCGAAAAATTCAGCTCCCATTTTTGGTGTATTTTGTGTGATAACTCTATCTAGCATAATCTGTAGAATTGTAGAGGTCCTGAGAAGAATGTGAATGATAATTCAATAAAATCATTGTAAAGGTCAGTGTAAATTGGGGCAGTGTCAGATCGTAGAAGAATTCAATTTCACACACACACACACACACACACACACACACACACACACACACACACCCATTAATCGAAAAGACTGAATCTGTGAAGATTACATTTAGTTAATGCCACACAACTCCCCCTGAACACACACACATATTACCATTAGCATTATCAGTCCTGTATACGACGGATCTGTCAATAGGAGACTCGCTCGGAAGTGAAAATCACCTTCACACAGCCACAAACTTTAATATTTTCCATACCCCCATTTAACAACTGTTATAACCTCCAAAAAAATCCTTGAGCCATGATACAGCAGTCTTTTGAAAAGCTGAGGATTTTTGTTAGATATGTCTGCTTAGGGGCCGTCGCTGAAAAAGTGGCTAACTCGAGTAAGCTATGAAGTATCTTGTAGTACGCCAGCACATTTTGCTTATTGAGCTGGAAAGAAAACGCAGGGATCTTAATGTAGCGCATGAGAAACTGCTGGGTTTTAAGTTATAGAAAATCAATAATGGAGTCAAGGGCAGATGGAAGAGAATGCGATGCATTACCGCCTGGATGTCTCCATTTTAGCTACTAATAAGCGGCTGAGGAGGAGAAAACCGAAGAGGAGACACGACTGTATGTGGTGGATGAAGTGGTTTATCAACAGGGTTACAGTAACTAGCAGGACATGAATTTGACCTGCACTCTAGATATGCAATGTGTTGGGAATAAACTGGATTTTCTGTGCTTAAAAAATCCATTTTAAAAAAATTAGCAATAAATTTAAAAAAATCCTGTCATGTCCAGCTAATTTATTAATGTAATAGACAATATAATAATGAATAATTCACAAAACAGGAATATTAGCTAACACAGTAAAACATTAATAAATAAATTATGCTGAACATGTGTTTAGATTTTATGCAAATGAAGTATAACATGGTAAAAAGACAAATCCAAATGATGAATTGAATAATTGGCTCGAATGATTCCTTCTAACTAATCCTACGAGGATGTGTGTGTGTGTGAGCATGAGTGCATAATCTGACATTTCTTCAGTTCCCTGCTCACCAATGGTTTCAATTTAACCATATATTTATCCTTATGTTATAATTTTATCGTACAACATCTTATTAATGTTACGGGTGGAGGCCCTGTGTTGGGCCACTAGGGGGGGGTTTCCGCCAGGGGGTTGTGTCATGCCTGTGTTTATGTTTACGTCTATGTCATGTGTCTTGCTTTAGCCCCGCCTAGTCCTATTGTTTCCTGATTGCTGTACACCTGTTCCTAATGTTGCTTGTGATTAGTTTTTGTATTTATAGTGGCCTTTTGCCAGGGTTCGGGGCTGGTCGTCGTCTTTGTGTAGCGTCTACGTGTGGTGTCGGTCTTGCGTTCATGTTTGTTTATTTTTGAGTTCAATAAACCCCTGTCTTGTCTATCTTCGCGCTGGGTCTGTTTCCTTCATGCTATGGACACCGGAAACGTGACAATTAAACACACATAGAAAATTTATGATGGAAAAAATAAAGCTTGGAAAGAAGTAGCAGAGATCGCTGGTGCCTCTGGTGAGGGTACGGTATATATACACAATGTGTATGAATCACATAGCCAGAACTTCTGACTGATGGCAGAAGGTCTGGACATTATAGCAGCATTTATGAGCAAGGGACCACCTTAGTGGGCATCTGATTGACATGTAAAGCAACCAATCACAGTTCGTTTAGTTAAGCGTCACGTTTAGGGGTGTGAAAATGTAAAGACAAATTGTTATTACAGAAACAAACTGACGTGCAACCATAGTTCGTTCATTTAATAAAGCTGAGCAAATGATTGAGTCTAATGATACCATGAACTTCACATCAGTTGAAAAAGAGTTTAGCTGATCCTCATAAGTGCTCACTGACACAGTTGTAAATACGACGGCTTATTTCTTCCAAAAGGGCTTTGTTTCCAGGTGGGCCGTTAAAAAACAAGACCACGTTTCTCAGAAATCCTGTAAAATCCAACCAGTCACATGACAACTGTGAATTACTGAAGTGGATGTCTGAGACATCTGCATCTTATCGCTTGCTAGTGTGAACACAGGGTAATATGGTTCTAAATTACAGGTCCAAATGTCTGACCTTCTTTACACTAAAAAAAGGAATATGTGGTCAGTCGGATCATCTGAATTAAGTCATTTCAATGAGCCTTTTTTCTTCAGTATAGTTCTCATTTCATGTTTCTCTTTCACTGACATTCTCTCTTATTGACCCTCATCTTTCCAGTGTGGTTGAACCATCACACATCCTGGAGAGAAACGACACCAGCACTAACATGTTATTCGCCTTAGAGAAGTGGAATTGTGTATCAGTCATTGTGGTTATAGAGACTCAATCGTGAGCTCATCTCACCTCTCGTGACTCAGAGTAGAAACAGCAGGATAAGGATGAACACGTGTGGGCCTGGCAGATGAGACAACAATATTCAGTGCCCAGCTCTTGCTCACACGCAGACAACATGACATTCTGGAGCGAGAATAATGAGCCTCGACTTGCCTTTATCTACCGTGTCTTATGCAGCGTTGCCAATTGTTTGCCACATCCCTGACTTTTCAGCTTCAACTCAATATGATTCATGACTCTATATGGAAGAGATAAGACAGCTGGGGTTATTTAGATGACCTAATCTTTATTGAGATTAACGGCTAATACGAGATATTGTGTTGTATCATGGCGTGCACAAGTGAAAAATCAATCACGGCACAGAAGTCAACGTAGACTGCTTGTATTTTGTCCGTGCTTTTGAGACACCACCGATTCATGTCTGTGGTAAAAATAACAGCCTTTTTTTTGCGCTGCAATCCTACAATCCCAGCCAAGCCGACTTCCTGTTTCCTACTTCAATGAGAATGCTCACAGACTTATTCCTAAACAAAGCATGTGTGAAATGATAATTGTTATTATTATAAGATCACAGCATTATATTTCATGGGGAAGGAAAGTTCTAATGTATTCTGTTAACACGTAGAAGCAATGCATTAACGTTAATGCATCTGATTAACAGACAGATATTAACTCCTGTAGCAAATACTCATGTAATCTGCATGTTTCAGCACTGCAGTTTTTTCCATTTGTGAGCCTTCACAGATGTGGCGATATTTTATTGCGTCAACAGTCAACAGCAGCTGCAAACGTCTCTCTAACTACTCTTATGTTTATTTTCTTTTCAGAAAGCAGGACCTGGGGTTCAGCCACGCTTTGTTGGGGATCTCGGGTGTAGTGTGTGATCGTTTGTTTAGCATGTGTGCCTCTACGTCCACAAAACAACTGATCGCAACTGTTGGATAGAATTTTAGTCCACCCGTAAATAAAGCTACTGATTCAGTGGTTTAAACTGTGTGATGAACTGGTATAATCCAACACCACATTGCCATCTAATGATAACTGTAGTTTTGATGCTGGGTTTCGTCAAAAAACCAGGGCTGACAAGCCAATGGGGCAGAGCTATCAGGAAAGATAGTTATTAAAGAAAAGATCTGATGATCCCAACAACCTACAGCAAACCCCTTCGAATGATTCAGCCCAAAATGACCCACATCACAACCCTCTGTGTATCCCTCCCCTGGCTCCCTGTGGCCACCCGCATCAAATTCCAGGCCTTGAAGCTCATGTACAAGACCTTGTCTGGAACCGCACACCCCTGCCTCAACACTCTCCTTGAGGTTTATGTTCCCTTCTGCAACCTGCGATCAGTTAACACCTGACGCCTGGTAGTGTTGCCTCAGCGAGGCATGAGCTCCCTTTTCAGAACTTTCTGACTGTCTCTCAGGCTTTCCCTCAGCACTGTTTGTCCCTCAGTGGTGGATTCCAGACAGCAGAATCCGTCACTATCCTGAAAACAACTCCCTAAATTGTCCCTACTCATAATAAACCCTGAACTTAAAGTATACTAGCTCTCATACCTCATCTCTGTGCACTTTGATCCTCTGGCACTGAATTAAAAATCTTGAATGCTAGCAGTACTTGTATTGTGCTTGGCTTGGTACATCACTTTACTTGACTTGTATCACTTCAGCTTGATTTTCATACAACTGAGCTATTGGGGGTTAAGTGCCTTGCCAAGGGTTCAGCAGTGGCAGCTTGGTGGACATGGGATTCCAACTCAAAACCTTCCTATCAGTAGTCCAACACCTTAACCACTAAGCTACCACATCCGCTTGTTTGTAAGTCGCTAACTGACACAGCAAACCGAATAAATGAAATTTGAAATATAAAGGCTTGGTTACATCACTTGCAAATGCACTGAACTTTTTAAAGGACTGGATTTGACCATGTATACCGTCTCTTAATATTCAGGGGACTGCAAAGAGGGACAGGCTACTTGAGATGGTCAGGGTCATGTGATTGTCCTTGTTGTTTGTTGGTGTATGGGGATTGCAGTTTTGGATTTCAGCTGAGGTCAGTGTGACACTAGTGCACTGTGTATGTGCTGGTGGAGTAGGAGTTTTCAAGGCAAAACAGGAAGTAGGGATTCATGAAAAATGCTATTACACAGAATCTAAGGTACTATAGATACAGATGCGCCTCCATTTTTGCAATCATCACTGCGTACCGAATATGAAACATTAGAGACGTTAATGTAAATAAGACTGAATTCAGCCCTCAGGGATTTCTCCAGATGCACTGCTACGAACTAAAAGCAACAGAAAAAACTGCACAACAGCAAAAGCACCATGTCAACCTGGACAGTGATAAATCTGTGAAAGACGGGACAGCAGGGAGGCTGGGACTGAGCTGTCTAGATCGGCACAGAGGAATATCTTAATGTTCAGTCATGCAGGAAGCTCATTTTTCCGAACTTTACAGATGCTCGGCATTGAGAAAGTGATCATACATGAGAAAGGTGTACTGGTTTTAATGGTCTAAATTATAAAAATGATTGAAAAATGATTTAACTGTCATGCTACTGCACATTTAATTCAAATGGTGAGCTAATGAATAGAAAGAAGCATTATTCATTTTGCTATAAACATTTGAAGAAACTTACCTTTTGCAGACTTGTGGGGTTCAGCTGGGTTTTGTCTATTATTTTGACTGCCACCTGTATTGAAAAAAAATACACAGCAGTTAAGAACTGGCATTTTACATACTCCATGTATCTCTAATATATATCAAATCTACATGAAGCCCATGAAGATAAACCTTATTGCAGATTTTCTTTAATCTAGTTCAGGATGTAATCCTGTATTTAATTGTAATATAGAAGAAAGATAAAGGACCACTCAAAGAAAGATAATTATCAGATTATTATCTTATTAATAAAACAAGGAGAGCTTTGAAAATAATAACTGAAACCATGATCATGCTTATTTTTCGATTAGTTGTCCCTAATGGCGACTTTATGGTGGCTTAGTGGATAGGGTGCCTGCCTCACACCCCTGGGGTTTGGGGTTTGATTCTTGCCTCCTCTCTGTGGTGGAGTTTGTATCTCTCCATGTGCTCTGGGGGTTTCTTCTGGACACTCTGTTTTTCTCCCTAGTCCAAAGACATGTGTTGACTAGCATTGTTAAATTGTCTATAGTGTGTGTGTGTGTGTGTGAGATTGTGCCCTGTGATGGGGTGGCACTCTGTCCAGGTTGTCCCCCACCTTGTGCCCCAAAACCCCTGGGATAGACTCCAGACTCCCTGTGCACAATAAACACTACAGACGATTGATGGAACTGGGTGGATGCATGGATGGATGCATGGATGGATGCATGGATGGATGCATGGATGGATGCATGGATGGATGCATGGATGGATGCATGGATGGATGCATGGATGGATGCATGGATGGATGCATGGATGGATGAGGAACAGGAGATTTGACATAGTGAGTGAAAGCAGACACAGGGGCAGGAAAATAAATTGAACATTTAGTCCATCTTTCATGGAAACTTGTGCATTCCAGACACTCATGGATGATCCATGCCTTACTGTATTCACATCAGTGACAGTGGTGATCCTCCATTAATGTCAATTACTGTCAATAATTTCATTTATTTTTGTAGCCATTCTGAATATTTTTCCAGTGTTATATGGATATAATTCCAGGTTGAACATGAGTTGCTCAATGACAGCTCAGTTGACGTAGGTGTAAGAGAAAGAGAAAGAGTGAGAGCAAGAGACTGCATGTGAAAGAAAAATAAAAAAGTAAAGGAGAGAGAGAGAGACACAATGTGCGCAGGTGGATCTATTTTCGGCTCCTCTCGGGTGGGTAGGCGAGCAGACGGCTTCATCCTCTCTGTGCTTCATAAGGAGCTGAGCTCATTACAGTAATATCCACACTCTGCTTCTGATCACAACCTCTCACGCTGCTCACAAATCACTTCCCTGGACCTAAAGGAGCATGGGAAAGCCTCTACATGATCCTCAGACTGTAATACAAAATAATAATAACGTAAAAATATATATCTCTGTGTATATTCCACACTGAAGTTATGAGATAAGTCCTCTTCATTTCAAGTTTTAAACGGAGCTTGATTCTGTGGCTATGGAACATACTGTATATTTACCTCACTTCCTGTTTCAGTTACCCTCACTACAATATTTTAAATCGCTGATCTTACATATACTACTATAAAAGTAAGAAAATATCTGATAACAGAAACAAACCCAAGCTAACCCTATCCCACACAATTCGCTGCAAAGTAGCTTGTGTTAATGCGAAAGGGAAGTGTTTAGTCAAAACCGGATAACACCCACAATATCAGTTTATAGGCAAATACTTTAGATTATTACGCTGGTTTTTGTATATATTGCTAGTCATGTTATTAGCATGTAAAAGTTCTCTCTTACACACTGGGGTTTAAATTCTGCAGCACTCAACAACCCTCTGTGGCTTTGGTTCAGTGAGTTAATCTGATGTCTGCTGTAGACCTCTGTATTGGAAAAATGGTAAAATGATCATGACGTTTGGTCTCCTGAGATCACACCAATCTGGGAAGCACCGGAAGTTTAAAGCTGTTATGGTGTGCAGAGAAGAATGTAGCAGTGCTTGTGTTATTTTTTCATTTGTCTTTGAAAATATCCTGTTCTAATCTTAACCTATGGTGGACACTCATTTTAATCGTGCTATGAACGACAAAGAGTAGCAAATAATGTAAACTCCATAACCGCACGCAAATCCAACCACCACTCAGTTGTAACCTCTTGGCAGATGCAGACAGATTTTGCTAACCAGAAAAAACTCTCCACATCATCGCAGATCCTCCATAATTAACAGATCCTCCATCCTTCACAGATCCTCCATAAATCACAGATCATCTATAAATCACAGATCCTCTATAAATCACAGATCCTTTATAAATCACAGATCCTCTATAAATCACAGATCCTCCATTCTTCACAGATCCTCCATACTTCACATATCCTCTATAATCACACATCCTCCATATTTCACAGATCCTCCATACTTCACAGATCCTCTACAGTCACAGATCCTCTATAAATCACAGATCTATTATAATCAAAGATCCTCTATACCTCACAGATCTTCTATAAATCACAAATCCTCCATACTTCACAGATCCTCCACAAATCACAGATCCTCCATACTTCACAGATCCTCCCTACTCCACAGATCCTTTTTAATCGCAGATCCTCCATACTCCACAGATTCTCCATAAATCACAGATCCTCTATACTTCACAGATCCTCCATACTTCACAGATCCTTTATAGTCACAGATCTATTATAATCACAGATCTATTATAATCACAGATCTATTATAATCACAGATCCTCCATACTTTACAGATCCTCCATACTTCACAGATCCTCTATAGTCACAGATCCTCTATAAATCACAGATCTATTATAATCACAGATCCTCCATACTTTACAGATCCTCCATAAATCACAGATCCTCTATAAATCACAGATCCTCCATACTTCACATATCCTCTATAATCACACATCCTCCATATTTCACAGATCCTCCATACTTCACAGATCCTCTATAGTCACAGATCCTCTATAAATCACAGATCTATTATAATCACAGATCCTCCATATTTCACAGAACCTCCATATTTCACAGATCCTCCATACTTCACAGATCCTCTATAGTCACAGATCCTCTATAAATCACAGATCTATTATAATCACAGATCCTCCATATTTCACAGAACCTCCATAAATCACAGATCCTCCATACTTGGCAGATCCTCCATACTTCACATATCCTCTATATTCACAGATCCTCTATACTTCACAGATCTTCTATACTTCACAGATCCTCCATACTTCATGAATCCTCTATCATACATAACAGGGGGGGATCAGTTCCCTTTCTCTATGTGTTTCTTTGTAAATCTAAATCATCCTGATTATTTGTTAACAATTAGCTTTGTATTTAGTTTGTTATCATGTTAGAGTTAAAACACTCCAAGCTGTTTTCTTTAGAGATCATCTTGCCTCCATCCCTTCTCCTTTCCTGTGTGTGGGGCAGGTATTACAGCAGATTTTCAGGTATGTAGATATTTTTCTTCACCTGATTCAAAGTCAACACATGTTTGTCTGATCCTCATACTGATGACTTCATCTCATATTTAAACCCGAGTGAAACAGGAAGTCCTGATGTATTAAAGTAAAACACAAATGAGTACATGCTTCAGCTGTGTTTTTGATTTGTGAGACACAAAAAGGTAATCTTTTCTGGCAGTTGTGGTTCAAGTGGTTAAGGCTCAGGGTTGCTGAACGGAGGGTCAGGGTTCACGTCCCAGTACCACCAAAAGCTCCACTGTCGGGCAACTGAGCAAGGCCCTTAACCCTCTCTGCTCCAGGGGCACTGTATCATAGCTGCCCCTGTGCTCTGACCCCAACTTCCTCAGCTAGGATATGAGAAGAAAAGAAATTCCCCTGTGCTGTAATGTATGTGTGGTGACAATAAAGGATTTTTGCCCTGTGTTCTTCTTATAATATCACATCTTTTTGCTGAGATATTTTCATTTTCTTAGAATATAAACATATGAAGTTAAAGTTTAGCTTTATCCTTATGTTCAGTATGAGATTTCAGCTGAAGCCTATGATGTTGTAAGTCCTTGTTCACTGGAGTTCACATGTTTCATAGTAAATAATTTAACCTTCGTCAGACAGGAGGGCAACATGTGTGATGTGGTGCATTATTCATGGAGGCAGTACACACGGTGCATATGCTGATGCTTCAATAGAAAAGTCTAGTAGGGACCTGGAACAGGAAATATTAATCATGTTATTGAAAAAAGCTCATTAATCAATCGCAAATTATCTTACTCTGGGCTTTTAGTTACAAAATATGTCTTCCTGTGTCTCTACAGTTGGAAGCTTGTTACTTCCTGGCAGTAATAAACAAGGATCCAGGATAGCTCCAGGGTCTGATATTCATTAAGAACCATGGAAAGCAGTAAACCGTTAAAATCCTGCAGTGTGTGCTTTTCATTTAAGCATCCTCGGTCATTTGCAAATGTTAGGGTCATGTGATAGGTCAAGCAGAGATAAACATCATGAACAGTTCGGTAAACTCGTGCTAGCGCATGCTGATGTGATGGAAAGAAGGAGTGTGGTCTCTCCTACACTTTAAGCACATTTATAGACATTGTTTACAACAGCGCTGGGATCTAATACGCACAAGTCTGAATTTTAGGTATTCTTTTTCCACTACATTTTCAAACATTTTTCTATACTGAGGTATTGGGTCATGAGGTGACTTTGTAACATCAAGGAGTTGATCTAAATTCCTAGATAATGTGAAATTTAACAGACCTGACAGCTAAAATGAGGTCATAACCATCACTGTAAGTTCTACTAGTTTGTGTTATCTGATTTATCAAGCAAACATTTGACAAATGATAAGTTTTCAGAAAAACAAGTCTATAAACTGACTATAAACTGCGCACTAGAGCTGAATGTGGATGTGAGACGCTGCGGGATCTCCGCCTGCCTCACTGGTGGTCTTGTCGAGAGGAGATTAACAAATAAACATAAGCTTTCAAATAAATGCATGCGAATGAAGTTAAATACTGCTGAAATTAGCTAGTTGTTTGATATCCTAGTGGTGTAGAGTGAGCCTAAACAATGTCTGTGCCACTGCTGCAGACAAGGATGAACTTATTTCAGGAGTTTGTTTGTTAGTTTGCTGATATAAACCCTGAGACTAGCTAGCAAGCTGCTTATAACAGCGCCTTGCCTAGTCAAATAGCTTCACTACAGCTCAGAATTAGCAGCTAACAAAATGGAAAAAAAATAAGATTTCTCTGTACTGTAAAAATAAGATTTCTACTTAAAAAAATAAAATGATGGACAATGGACAAGTGGACATGAGTGACTGCACACATGAGTAAACTGTTCATTTCTTTTCCCACACTGGTCTCATTATCAATGAATAAATAAATTAAATTAAATAATTAATAGTAATAATAGCAATAACAGCATCATTATAACAAGGAACAGCAACATCTCACAGTTACTTTACAATATTTATAAGCAAGTGCTGAAATGAATCAGAAGTCTGGCATTAAAAGACAAAATGTAAGCTATTGCTTACTTCTGTGTTGTGAAATAAGAAGTAAATTAAATTAAATTAGAAGTGATATTGCACACTTTTTGCACTAGTCTGCACCGGCCTGCGTGCATGCAAACATTTGCTTGTATTTTTCCATAGATTTTCTTCATTTTATTGATTTTATTTTTATTTTAATGATTTTCTTTTTCTTTTTCCATAGATTCTCTTCATTTTATTGATTTTATTTTTATTTTAATGATTTTCTTTTTCTTTTTCCATAGATTCTCTTCATTTTATTGATTTTATTTTTATTTTAATGATTTTCTTTTTCCACAGATTTCCTTTCTGCCCTTTCCCACATCTATAGTTAAGTTTTTAATATAACTTTTACGGAAACTCGATTACTAGCATGTTTAAATACTTTATTTTATTTTTGCATTGATTATTTATTTTTAGGATGCAAACAGTCCAAAAGACACATAAAATGGGAATTTGAATTCGAAACTGAATCCAACTGCGTTGACACCGGGGGCCTGACCCTCACCTCTCGGCCGGTGAGTACATGGCGTGCCAGTTTGACCTTGGCGAAGTTGCCCTTGCCGATGGTCTTGAGCAGGCGGTAGTTGCCGATATGCGGCTGCTCGTCCACGCTGGAGCTGAGTGAGGTCCTGCAGCGTGGCAGGTTCTGGCGACTCGCCAACTTGGAGGAAAAGCCATCCAGGGATGTGTGCTGGGGGAAAAAAAGAGCAGTTTGGTTAGCTAAACATGGCCTGTACTGTCGCATAGAATCGCTTCTAGCATGCTATGGATAATGATAATTATAGATTGTCTGTGAGTATAGACTAATTTTAAGGTCCCAAATGAAAAATATTTGCTTGTGCTGTGTATCTAACCATACATACAGGTTACTCTAGGGCATCTGCATGT
This sequence comes from Hemibagrus guttatus, assembly GCA_033459395.1. Taxonomy (NCBI): domain Eukaryota; kingdom Metazoa; phylum Chordata; class Actinopteri; order Siluriformes; family Bagridae; genus Hemibagrus; species Hemibagrus guttatus. Next base: position 8,865,292 of record JAUCMX010000029.1, on the reverse strand, counting down.
TTTACCCAGAATCTAAACACTGTTTGACAATTTCCCTTCTGGAAATAAAGCTATGTGAAAGAAACGTAGATTATGGAGGCATTTCAAGCTAAAAAGACTCTCTCGTAGCAGTTTATGTTGTCCATCCTGCCTCTGCACTGCTATTCGATACAACAGCACAAGCGAGTTAGAGGCTGCATCACAAAGAGATGGCATGTAAGCTGAATCCCAAAGTCTGGACACTGCAATGGAAGCTACTAAGTGCTCTGTGGCTCCAATAATCTCGAATAGTGGCTGCGTGAGAGCTCGAGTGCTGGCTCGCCCAAATTTAAAACACTACTGGGAGAGAAACCTAGTGTATCTGGGCAGTAAGTGAAGTAAACAGGGGAAGTACAGACAGTAGACGTGCACTGATAGTCATTTTTAAAGACTGATTTGGGAATCAAGTACCAAGTTGAATATGAATTGAATTTAAAAATATGTTTTCAGCCCTAACCTTGGCACCACGTAATTATCTGCAGTGAAGGTCATAAAATACACAGTGTGATAAAAACAAACCGGAACACGCTTCCTACAAGAAACCAGCCATCACCTTTGTGCAAATTCTTCACACAATGCTGCTCATGCTGCACCTCGTAACTACCTCGTAACTACCTCATTCTCGATTCTGATTGGTCAGCAGGTGCTGATCATTCTTCTAGAACACTTTACACAATATGTTGGAAGCCCCACATGAGTTACATCTAGTGATAAACAGGTTGAAAAAGGCTAACAAATTGTTGATTTTGAGACATTCATTCTTTCATTTATTCATTCATTCATTTATTTTTGGAAAAGGGTCTCCACACTTGTTTAAGTTTTCAGGATGGAGAAGTTTTTCCTTTTGCAGTTTCTCAGTAACAAGCTGCATTTTGTCTTATTTACTTCAAGAGGAAGTGAGGGAATTACTGTTTATAGCGCTTGATAATGGACATCCCACATCATTAAACGCTTAACTTTATAGTGGTGTAAGGCTACGCTGTGGTCCTGATTCGATTTGATTCCAGACACTGGAACGTTTTAGTAACATTAAGTGTGCACTTTTGTCTGTATAACACTAGGTATGCTAAAAAAAAATGTTTTAATATTTTATACAAGGTAAAAGGTTCACCATATCCTAAAAAAAATTAATTTATTAAGTCTCCCAAAAATCGAATTGAATAATATTAGATGTGTAATTAATAGAATGCTGATCTGTAGATTTCTAAAATCATCATTTTTCTTTGCATCACGATGCATCATGTCATTATTACATCCCTAAATCTTTAATAGATACAAACAGTAATCATTGGCAAATTGCTCTGTTATAGAAAGAATAAAGCACTTCATGACATGCTGTTATAGGAAGCAGGAACAACCTGCTACACCCTGTCACTGATTATCTTCCTAGATCTGTCATGTTCTATTCATTACCTATCACATGATATATCTAATAGTCATGAAACACTATATGGTCTATACGCATGTAGAAACCTGACCATCACACTCACTTGTGCATCTTCATGTTGCAACTGGAAGCACCTAACTGTTGGAGTGAAATATGTATGGAGTGAAAGAGCTTGAGTGTCCTGCACAGAGCCATGAACCCCACTGAACACCTTTGGGATGAACTGGAACGCTGGCTGCACCGCAGACCTCCTCAACCAACATCAATCAAACGTGGCTCAATCCAGAGGCTGAATGAGAGCAAATCCCCACAGCCATGTTCCAACATCTAGAGAAAAGCCTTCCTAGAGGAGTGGAGGTAATTACAGTTGGGTGGACCAACTCCATGTTAAGTCTCACAGTTATTGAATGAGTCGTTGCACAAGCAAAGGTGGGTGTGATGTCAGGTGTCCGCATACTTTTGGCCACTTTTATGGTAGTGGTAGCTCAAGTGGTTAAGGCTCTGGGTTGGTACTCAGAAGATCAGGGTTCAAGCCCCGGCACCACCAAGCTGGACTCCTGAGCAAAGCCCGTAACCCTCTCTGCTGCATCATGGCTCACCCTGTGCTCTGACCCCAACTTCCAAAGTATAATGTAAGAAAGGAATTTTGCTATAATGTATATGTAACAATAATACATGCTTCTTCATACAGTTATGATCATGCTGGACCGCTCATGGATTATTGATCGAACTGCAAAAAGCTATTATTGATGTGGCACTGTGCATTATACATGACCTGATGTAGCCCTATACTCCTTAGGGTTCTATGTAGAACCCTGGGGTTCTGTGCTAATGTATGTAGAAGCCTTGAAGAGCAGTGAAGCTTTTATATTAAAACGGTTCTATAATTCAAAGAAGCCGTGAAATAAAATCAGTGCCATTACTTTTTGGAATCGTATCCTTATATAGATCATGATGCCAGATGTTATGAAACGATGTGTTTATAAAAGAGATTTTTAGAAAAGATCGAATAGTTTATTTAATAATTCAAACTGAAATAACAGAAACACTTCAGTAAGACAATTATAAGAAAGTTATACCATGTTTGTAGTTTTCTTCTCAAAATTTGTATACAAGAAGAAGAAGAAGAAGAAGAAGAAGAAGAACCCCATTGTGTTTGTTTCAATGATCTCCTAAAAATGGCTCTATATTAAAACACTAAGCAAAAGAACCATTTCTTTTAAGAGTGTATATTGTATTTAAATTTGACACACTTTTATTTATAAATTATTTTGGACAAATCTTGGGGGTCAATTTAAACCAAATTTCAGGGAAATTTCAGTTAGTCGCTTGTCTAAGTCATACAGGCCTGAGAAACTCTGGAAAACTAGTGCTGCAAGGAGAATGGAAGCTGAATAAGATGCTCCGGTGCCACCAGGAATGCCTGGGCAGCTGTTGCTGTCTGTCTTTGGCCTTGGGAACAAAATCTGGCTCGGGTTACGTGGCCACCATCACACTCCTGTTACGCTGTAATGCTACACTGCACATTAATGAAGTGCAAAGATCGCCGTTTTATAGTGGGCTTATAACAGCATCGCTGTGTTGTAATAAACGATCGTTATTGTTCAACAAAAATTTCTGTTGGCATGGTACCGTATTTTAATATAAACAAATGACAATAAATGAGAGGACCAACTCAAATAATAAAAATCGTCCAGGTTCTCAATACAAAAGACCACTGTGTAGAAACGGAGTTATTTAGTTGTAACCAATCACAATACTGTACATATTGCTACAGTGCTACACACTTCACTGTTTGGCTATGTGTGTGTGTTGTAGACATGTGTGCTTATGTTAGACATGCATGCCACTGCAATATGTGTGTGTATATGAGCCAATGAGAGACAGAGAGGAAAGAAAAGCAAAGGCTGTCTGTGATGACAGTGAAATGTGAGAATCCTCAGCTTCCTTTGGGAGCATTAATAACCTCTGACAATAAAGACAGAGAGAGAGAGAGAGAGAGAGAGAGAGAGAGAGAGAGAGAGAGAGAGAGAGAAGAGATTGGATATAATGCAGGGAAGTCCCTGATCAGCCATAACATTAAAACCACCTGCCTAATATGGAGTCTCCGAAATATCTCTGAAGGTGTGCTGTAGTATCTAACACCAAGGTGTTCGGAGCGGATGATTTAAGTTGTGAGGTGTGGCCTTCATGCATTGGACTTGTCTGTCCAGCACATCCCACACAACCATGATCAGATTGAGAGAAGTCTCTTTGTCAAACCATTTCTGAACAATATTTTGCAGTGTGTCAGGGAGCATTATCCTGCTGAAAGAGGACACTTGTACTGCAACAATGTTGAGGTAGGTGGCACATATCAAAGTAACATCCACATGAATGCCAGGACTCAAGGTTTCCCAGCAGAACATTGCCCAGAGCATCACACAGCCTCTACTAGTTTGACTTCCTGGTGCTATCTCTTCCCCAGATAAGCCTCATACACGTACCCGGCTGTCCACATGATGTAAAAGAAACATGCTTCAAAGTCTCTCAGATCCTTAAGCTTGTCCATCTTTACCGCGTCCACCACGTCACCTTCGAGAACTGACTGTTCACTTGCTGTCTAATATATCTCACACCTTGACAGGTGGCATAGAAACAAGAGAATCAATGTTAATCACACCATCTGTCAGTGGATTAATACCATGGGTTAGTTAGATTAATGTATGTATATTGAAATGTTCATATCAAAGGAAAATGTGCTTAAACCTCGTCAGTACCTGTCTGGATTTGAGAGTATATAACTCTGACTGTAGAGGAAACATTACAAACACTACCCAGTTTGCTTCTTATTATATTAAATGTAAAATTACTCCTCTTATATCAGACTACAGACGTTAAATAGATTATAAATCCACATGTATTTGAACGAGTGCTTTAATATAAACATTCATTCGAATTACACTTGCGGCTAGTGTAGAGGTGCTGTTACAGGAAATAAATCTGTCCAATCAGAGTCGAGAATTCATCCTGGGTGTGGTGTAAAAGATTTTTAAAACTCTATACTGTCGAGCAATATCCCTGGTGTTGAATTAACACCCAGAGTCCATTTGTGCCCAGTTGGACACTGGGGCTTTTGCTGTGTAGGCACATGTTCATATGATACACCGGCGTCAGAAGCTGAGGGGGCGGTTCAGGATTTTTACAGTTTTACGGATTTTTAAGCCGGTGACACAGCCCTGAGCGCCTTGGTGTTAACCTTCATTTTCCCTAGCACTCTTTAAGTCCATGATAATTCTCCTGCTTCTCGGGTTCCTCCCTTCAGCTCTTACTGTCAACTGTACACTGTTTCAACTTCTACCTTTTATTTCTTGATATGGTTTTGCTTGGATATGGAGATCTCTTATTTCTGTTACTCTTATTACAGAAATGTGTAATATGTGCTGATTTTATTCTACGTGCTCATTTGGCTTATTATTGATGATTTAGTGGGGGATTCAGGCAGCAGGGATATTACATGTCATTAGTATTTAACACACTTCTTATCATATCTTTGAGCTGAATTCCTGTTTGTCCTCCGCTGATCTCTTAGGGCAAGATGATAGCTGAGCTGTTTGCGGCTGTTTTCAGGCGCTATTAGACTGTGTTCAGCATGAAAGCCTTACCTCAAGGAAAGCTTACCATCCTGAAGTGTTTTATTTCTCTTATACCACAGCTCCTGTTATCACTAATGAATCAGGTATCAGCGGTTATTCCCTCATCAGCCTCTTTTTCTCTGTAACTGTCGCTCAGATCGAACTAACATAAACAAAAGGAAGCTTTCAATGAAGGAAATTTAGTTAAGTGAATATATGCTCACACTTCTGTAAGCGTCTGTGACTGAAGCCAGGTTTGCACTGCCAGCTTCTCAATTTCAACAAAAATCACACTTTATAATAGATTTTGGCTTTAGTTTTGAATTGAAATCATTCTCCTGACCCCGATCTGAACAGAATTACAATGACAAGAGGTCCTGGGGAAATTTTCTATCTTACAGATTCTCCTCTGAGAGTTGATTTCCGTCCTGATCGGTCATGTTGGTGTCTGATCCTCTGAGAAAATCTCCGGCCGGGCTACTTCCTGTTTTCTGCAAACTCAGCTGATCATTTTAGTCCTGTCTGCTTTACACGGCTTGTGATTTTCTATGCAGATGTCACCCTGCGGTTTGACAAACAGATGTCGCTACTTGTCGTATTTAGTCTCGTATCGCATGTATCAGTGTCCCGTTCTGGATATTAACCACTTCCTGAGTCATGAAAAGAAAAATAGATGCTTTTTGCATAAACTGTGATTATTTTATACAGTATTATTTTATCGTATTTTCAATTTGTTCCTGGAACAAATATGTGGTCATATAAAATATATGACCACATAACACAAATATATAGAAGACGCTAGAAACTCGCTCATCCTCCATGTCTCTCCGATAAACTCACGCAATCCAAACAGAGCTTTAGAATGTTTATTATCGGCGCATGATTTAGTGCAACTGTTCCCGTTATTTTGGATTAAAAAACTTCTGATTAAATTTGGCTCTATTCAGTCATTTACTGTACATCAAGAGAAATTTAGATTGTAATAGAGCGCATGGTTGTCCTGTTCTGCTTCTCATGTCCTGTTGATTGGGATGTTATGCAAGCACATGGAAGAAAGCTCTGCATGACCCATTTCTCTACTTCTAATCCATATTTTCCTCTCTACTAAGCCCCTTTTGGAACTTTCTATGAATTCATCTGCAACGTTTTCTTCTGCCTCAACAGTCTTTAACTACTGCATGAAAGCGCAGTAAATTAATACAAAGCCACAACCATCACGAGCAGTGAATGAAAGCTAACAGGGACCAGATGGCATGATCTCATTCACACCATGCTAAGTGGCCCCTACTAGGTTGTATTCATTTTTGGCAGCATTATAGTTGTTCAGCTACACAAAGCCCAAAAAAGAAAAGAAAAGAAATCACCTTTGTGCCCGGAGCCGCTGAGCTCATCAGTGATGTCGCTACTATGCCACAGAGCCAGCGGGAATTCTGGTAGGATGACTCATGAACGAATATGTCTATGATCTCCTGATGGAATAGCTTCCTTGAGATTGGACCTGCAGAGCTGACTAGCCACAACAATCTGTTAAAACCACAGGAGCGTCGGTTAAACAACTTAAATCCGGTGTTCTTTCCGGTGTCAGGGGACAAGCTTTACATTCGTCCATGAGTTGTTATCAAAGTCTTAAAAGACTCTTAAGAAAAACACAGTTGCAGACATACTACACACTATGCACTATTTCCTCTAACGTCCAGTGCAAGACTGGCCAGTATTATCCGCAAAGGGTTGGTGTGGGTCATACCAGTCAAGCAGGAGCCACACCTGATTCCACCTGATTAATCAGATGATCTTGGCTTTCAGTAGACTCAGATGAGGCTTCTTGATTGGTTGGAATGAAAACCTGCACCGGCCCTTTCCGGATAAGACTGGACACAGCTGGTTAAAATGTTGAACTCACATAACTCACAGATCTTGAGCTAATTTGAAAGATTTTTGTTAGATGTCTTGTTGACCGGAGTGTTGCCTGAACCATGACCAGTGTTTGGCCTAGGAATTACTAATTGGGGCTCAATAATGGATTTTTAATTTGTCTGTGTTTACCTCTTGCCCATCTTGTTTGCCTTTTCAACGTATTCACCATTCAGAAGGAAATACATCCTATTTATCCAATGATGTTATCCTACTGTTCAATTTTTTCTAGTGTTAGAAGCAGTGTAAGATAACCAGCTGTGGTGACAGGGGGACATGGGAGTAGAGGTAGGAGGATTACACAGAGCTTCTAGAGGATCCTCAGGAACTTTCACTTGAAGCAGTTCAGATTCAGATTTTCAGGATTTTTCTGACACTCTTACAAAGAGGTTCCTTGGGGTTCTATATAGAACTCTTGGGTTCTGTACATTCTGTACTGCACTTGAGAGGACAGGGAGAACATGGCCGGTTCATCAAGACGACAAATCCAAATATACAGCTAAAGTCATTCATGCATGAGCTACACTCTTAAAAGCAATGGTTCTATGTCGAGCCTAAGATTTACACTTACAGCATTTGGCAGATCCAAAGTGACTTTATAGATTCAAGGGGTGAGGGCCTTGCTCAGGGGCCCAACAGTTGCAGCTTGGTGGTCTTGAAAATTGAGCTCACAACCATCCGATCAACACCATAACCACTGAGCTACCACTTACCCTAAACTGGTTCTATCACTTGCTTCATATACACTCTTATAAATAAAGGTTCTTTGAATTTCCTACGAATTTTGTCTCTTAAACATAACTTGGTTACATTCGTTTTTCCAAATCATTCAAAAGTACGAAGTCAAAAGGCAAAAGACATTGATATTTGTATATATAGTTGCAGGCACTGAAAACAACTTTACTGTTCATTCTGTCCTACTCTACTCTTTCATAGCTATAATCTTCACGGAATTTCAGAAACCCGATGCGATGAAGGCGAATGAGCTCCTCCACAAACACAGAATTACCACCAACAAATAAAGTGTGAAAAAGCAAGGGCTCGTCACTTTTATCTTAGCTATTTGATCGAGACCGCACAGGTTGAAAGCTTCAGAGGCTCAGCAGGATTTTTTTCCCAGTGTGCCCTTGATGATGCACAGATAAATCACCAGTTTACGAAATAAAAAGCACTCACTGTTTCCTCCAAGTGTGTGTGTGTGTGTGTGTGTGTGTGTGTGTGTGTGTGTGTGTGTGTGTGTGTGTGTGTGTTGCGCGCATAAATTTTGGATGTCATGTCCTTGCTCTGTCCTGTCTTTCAGCATGGCGATGTGTATTACAAAAAAAAAGAAAAGAAAAAAGAAAGAAAAAAAGGAAGAAGAAAAAAAAAGACATGTCTTAAGATGAACAAACTTTAGGATTTTTCACACTTAATTAACTCTGGCTCATTCTACACCCTGAGGTTAGGAACAGGGTGAAAAGCCCTTTTTTTGGTCCAAATAATGTTTTTTTTGTTTGTTTTTTTAAAAGACAACACACAGGGTGTTCCTGCTTACTTATTTCCTTGACCTTGTGACAATGATCCCACATCAGTATCATATAATAAAACCTTCCTGCTATGTCATTGCTCATCCTCTAATCCTCTTTCCATTCGCGTCTTGTCAAACAGTGAATAAATGGATGCGAAGATGTTGAGTACGGTGCGCTAATACTTTTATTTCCTGCAAGCAAGCTTAATTTTGTTCCTGTAAATCTGCACTGTCAAAGGAGTGTGTGTTGAAGACAAAAATTCTTTGTGTGTTTGACTTATTACCAAGGTTAGTAAGAGTACACATGCAGTGTAACCTTCATAACATTTTGGAATTACTTTATTAACCTCTTGTGTTTTCAGAGCAGCTTCCTCACAGGTCAGGGAAATACTGCCGGCTATTCGTTCTTCTGCTTCTGATGCTGTGTGGAGGGAGCGGACGATACGGCTGCAGCGCTCGATGGGACGAATGGTAAGGATGCTCCTTCACCACGTTGCATCAGCAAGAACTAAAATGGGCAGGAGACACGGCTGAGCAGCCCCGTGGGAGGAGAAGAGCGAGCACTTTTACTGAATCCCTCAGCAGAGGACAGAGCAGCAAGCATGGGCATGGTTTTTTTGTGTTTTTTTGCCAATGAAACAGCTCAAAGGAAGTGCACAGCGGTGTTCGCATACATATAGAGACAGATCCTAAAGTTTTAGTGACTGCCAAACACTTTAGTTAGTCAGCCATCCGGGTGTCTGATGTTCAGGGTGTATGTAATGCAGGAGTGTGGCTCAGAAGCAGCAAATGCACTCTGATACTAAAGCTGACTTAGTGAAACTAAATCTGACTGAATGCCTAACCCAATTTGCGGTATGGTCGCGCAAGCGAGTGCCTGGGTTATCCCACACTGCATCAACTGCATTAAAAAGCCTTTATACACACTCAAAAGCACAGAAGGCCTGAGAAATATCGCCATGTAAACTGGCTGCATTGGCATGTGCAGAAGGTTGAGATGAACTCCTCCAGTAGAACCACTGATGGTCTACTATGAAGCTGTACAGTCTGACAAAAGCGTACACGTATATCCTGACAAATTCTGAGGCACACAGGCCTGTGAGGCACTACATTATCACCTTCTACATTATCTCTTTCCTAAACGTTTTCAGGAAGCAGGCTACCTTTAGGCACCTTTGACTATCGTCGTCTTAAATCTATTCTTGAGTTGAAAAAGATTACTGTCAGGAGAACAAGTTCAATTAATGACAATAGTACAGCCATCCATAGCTGGGAGTCAGGAGGACAAAATTAGTTGTGCTGTCTGTGTAGGAAGGATGCCATACTTTCTCAATCCCTAGCCAATCATGGGGGTTTGTGAGCTCATGTATGTGGAAGAGTGCAGTTAGTGCTTTCCTCCATGTGTGGTACCCTGCCCTGTAATGCAGCAAGAGCAGCAAAAAGCTGGGAAAAGGTGCAGTTGGTTGGGTTCACTTCTCTTGAATGGTGGAAGAATTGGCAGGTCAACTTGTTGGGAAGAAAAATAGGGAAAAAAGACAGAAAAATGGAGACATCTGTTGCCAAGACACTCCCATTAAGCTGGGTTTCAGAAACTGCAATATGGGATGGATGGAGCTACACAGGATACATCATGGTGCCATCATGCAAGTTAGAAAAAAAAATTATGCTTCTTGTTGGTATGCAGCCATGCTTCCAGGATTTGGCTTGGTGGTTCACTGTATCTGAAAATACATTTATGTTTACAGTTTGCTGTTGAACAAAAACAAGGTGCAAGACTCAGAAGTGCAAGGAAGTAGAATGAATATGTTTCCATATGTAACTATGGTTCTAAAACAGAATAGATCCTCAGTGTGCAGGACCATGGGGAACAGTTAACACTAAAATCTAATAGATAAATTGAACAGGGATAGAGTTCAATTTTTGTTTGCAAGCTGCGTCAGTTGTTAAAAGTGCTATACAATAAAATTGAAGTGAAACAGTATTGTGATTGGTGAGAATAGGCAAGGATTGCTGGATTGCTGTAAGACACTCTTGTGTATCATCAATATTGGCCCTGAATTGTCTGCTATCTGCTTCTCTTTTTTCAGAATTAAATATTCTTCACTTGAGCAAGGACCCCAACCCACCCTGCTCTAGGGGAGCTGCATCATGGCTGACCATGCACTCTGACCCCAACCCCCAAGGATGGGATATGTGAAGAAAGAATTTCACTGTGCAGTAATGTATATGTGACAAATAAAGACAACTTAATTGAAAACAAAGAGGTAAAATTGTACCTTAAACATAGACATAGCTACAGACATTTGAGTGGATCAGATCTGGGATTTTGAGATATTTCGTAAAAGCACTGCCGCATTTAAGACTGAGAAATGTTAGAGCAAGCATCACACTAAACATCTCTCAACTCTTTCTTTTAATAAATCAGTTAAAGTTACGTTAATACTATACTAGTTTAGGTGACGTTACTTATAACTATTACTTTAAATGTGCTTCTAGGTACATTGTAGCTTACACTGGGGATATAATTTCAAGGCACACTATAGCCTATTTTACAAGAGATCATCAGAGAAGAGATGTCTATATTTTTCTGATCAACTCCTGAGAACGATACTTTTTATGCACAAGTCTCACAATTTCCTATGTACACATCTCGAAGAGATGCTAGATTTTTAACAAGCCACTGCTGCAGTAATCATGCTCATAGTAGAGTCACTTTCAGCTGCTCAGGGTCGCCACAGCGGACCAACTGGTCCACACACCAACTTGGCACAAGTTTTATGCTGGATGCCTCTCCCTTTTTTTCAGGGCTTGGGACCAGCACTGCATCCAGTGGTTGGGAATTGAACCCGGGCCTTCTGCATGACAGGCAAGAAACCTACCACTGAGCCACCAATGCCCTCTTCCGCATGATAGGCAATAAACCTACCACTGAGTCACAGTACGCTCATAATAAACATCTGATGGATATTTCTGATGTATTTTTATTACCTAGTACTGTTCACCTACATAGTACACAGTAGTAGAAGAGTAATGATTTATAAGCTGAGATCTCGGTATAGTCTGGTTCCTCCGAAGGTTTTTTTTTCTCATGTCGTCTCATGGATTATTTCCATTGCCCCTAAGTAGCTCAAAAAGGATCTAGTTTTAAGTGAAGTGAAAAATTAGACCCTGAATTGGAAACTGGATACTAATGTTTTATGTTTTATTAACACCTGTAGCCTAGATCTCTAGGACCACCACTGATGGACTGACAGCAGTCATTACTCAGCACAACGTTTAGCCTCGAACAAACAACTCAACCTGGGACGTCCGAGAAGAGAGTGATGTGAACTGCGTTTATTACAGCGTTTATTACAGCGTTTATTACAGCGTTTATTACTGCGTTATAGTACGCGTTAATTCCAGAACAATGAAGGAAGTGCTAGAGCCCACATCTGAACTGGAATGAAGTGGTACCTGCACTCTATAAACTCAGGTGGATTACAGATAATGGCACATAACACTAATGTCTTAGTAACTGTTTAACTACAACAACAATGTATAATAACACCGTTATATGTTACAAAGGATTCGGATGTTGATCATTTTAGTGTTTTGAAACCAAACCTTCTCAGCAGTGACACAGCAAAGACTCTATCCAAACATGAACGCGCATAAACATCCGAAACACACACGGAAACATTCAAATATCTGTCATATATCTTCTTCCATACTTACATTTTCAGTCTCTCGCTCGTTTACAGTAGGTAAAGGCATCCGGGTAGACATATTTGAGTTTTGAGGCCGACTTGAGCTAACGTGAATGTCACTCCCGCTGGACCCTACATCTCTAACGGCCTGTCACACGGCGTGCGCGACACCATGAGAAAAACCCATAGTGATATCCAAACGAACTTCCGGAAATCCAAGATCCAGGATTGGTGATCCCAATACAAAGCGAGCTGGTGTGAATAAAGATGCTCCGTTGTTACTCCATCAGCCTTTTTGGCTCCTGTGTGCAGCGACCAACCGGATGGATGCGAGAGCGCGTAGGCTGTATACCAAATGCATCCGTGCTCCCTACATAGACTCCCTAGGTTGCAGTAACAGCATCATCACTCCGTGCTCGGTAAGGAGATTCAGTTATTGTCCTCTGCCACCTACCGGAAGTATCATACAGCTGCAGGGACTCCTGGCTTCCACCCTGATTTAAACAAACACGAGAGGCAGCAGGTATTGGGATGTTGAAGGCTAGAACAGGTGCATCATGTACAGTTTATTCAGTGCATCATGTACAGTGTATTCAGTGCATCATGTACAGTGTATTCAGTGCATCATGTACAGTTTATTCAGTGCATCATGTACAGTTTATTCAGTGCATCATGTACAGTGTATTCAGTGCATCATGTACAGTGTATTCAGTGCATCATGTACAGTGTATTCAGTGCATCATGTACAGTGTATTCAGTGCATCATGTACAGTTTATTCAGTGCATCATGTACAGTTTATTCAGTGCATCATGTACAGTTTATTCAGTGCATCATGTACAGTGTATTCAGTGCATCATGTACAGTGTATTCAGTGCATCATGTACAGTGTATTCAGTGCATCATGTACAGTGTATTCAGTGCATCATGTACAGTTTATTCAGTGCATCATGTACAGTTTATTCAGTGCATCATGTACAGTGTATTCAGTGCATCATGTACAGTGTATTCAGTGCATCATGTACAGTTTATTCAGTGCATCATGTACAGTTTATTCAGTGCATCATGTACAGTGTATTCAGTGCATCATGTACAGTGTATTCAGTGCATCATGTACAGTGTATTCAGTGCATCATGTACAGTTTATTCAGTGCATCATGTACAGTGTATTCAGTGCATCATGTACAGTTTATTCAGTGCATCATGTACAGTGTATTCAGTGCATCATGTACAGTGTATTCAGTGCATCATGTACAGTGTATTCAGTGCATCATGTACAGTTTATTCAGTGCATCATGTACAGTGTATTCAGTGCATCATGTACAGTTTATTCAGTGCATCATGTACAGTGTATTCAGTGCATCATGTACAGTGTATTCAGTGCATCATGTACAGTTTATTCAGTGCATCATGTACAGTGTATTCAGTGCATCATGTACAGTTTATTCAGTGCATCATGTACAGTTTATTCAGTGCATCATGTACAGTGTATTCAGTGCATCATGTACAGTTTATTCAGTGCATCATGTACAGTGTATTCAGTGCATCATGTACAGTTTATTCAGATAAACTTTCATTTGCACATGTAGGAAGGAATTTAGGTTCCAGTAACTGACAGTAAGTTAACAGCAGTGTTTTTATTGTAGTGTGTGTGTATAGAGTTTAAATGAAAGTGTAGTGTGTGTGTGTGTGTGTGTGTGTGTGTGTGTGTGTGTGTGTGTGTGTGTGTGTGTGTATATAGAGTTTAAATGAAAGTGTAGTGTGTGTGTGTGTGTGTGTGTGTGTAGAGTTTAAATGAAAGTGTAGTGTGTGTGTGTGTGTATATAGAGTTTAAATGAGAGTGTAGTGTGTGTGTGTGTGTGTATATAGAGTTTAAATGAAAGTGTAGTGTGTGTGTGTGTGTGTGTATAGAGTTTAAATGAAAGTGTACTGTGTGTGTGTATAGAGTTTAAATGAAATTGTAGTGTGTGTGTGTATGGAGTTTAAATGAAAGTGTAGTGTGTGTGTATAGAGTTTAAATGAAAGTGTAGGGGTGTGTGTGTGTGTGTGTGTATAGAGTTTAAATGAAAGTGTACTGTGTGTGTGTATGGAGTTTAAATGAAAGTGTAGTGTGTGTGTATAGAGTTTAAATGAACATGTAGTGTGTGTGTGTGTGTGTGTGTGTGTGTAGAGTTTAAATGAAAGTGTAGTGTGTGTGTAGAGTTTAAATGAAAGTGTAGTGTGTGTGTGTGTAGAGTTTAAATGAAAGTGTAGTGTATGTATAGAGTTTAAATGAAAGTGTAGTGTGTGTGTGTAGAGTTTAAATGAAAGTGTAGTGTGTGTGTGTAGAGTTTAAATGAAAGTGTAGTGTGTGTGTAGAGTTTAAATGAAAGTGTAGTGTGTGTATGAAATTGTAGTGTGTGTGTGTGTGTATAGAGTTTAAATGAAAGTGTACTGTGTGTGTGTGTATAGAGTTTAAATGAAAGTGTAGTGTGTGTGTGTGTAGAGTTTAAATGAAAGTGTAGTCTGTGTGTATATAGAGTTTAAATGAAGGTGTGGTGTGTGTGTGTGTGTGTGTGTGTATAGAGTTTAAATGAAAGTGTAGTGTGTGTGTGTGTGTGTGTGTGTGTGTGTGTGTATAGAGTTTAAATGAAAGTGTAATGTGTGTATAGAGTTTAAATGAAAGTGTAGTGTGTGTGTATAGAGTTTAAATGAAAGTGTAGTGTGTGTGTGTGTGTGTGTGTGTATAGAGTTTAAATGAAAGTGTAATGTGTGTATAGAGTTTAAATGAAAGTGTAGTGTGTGTGTGTAGAGTTTAAATGAAAGTGTAGTGTGTGTGTAGAGTTTAAATGAAAGTGTAGTGTGTGTAGAGTTTAAATGAAAGTGTAGTGTGTGTGTATAGAGTTTAAATGAAAGTGTAGTGTTTGTGTGTAGAGTTTAAATGAAAGTGTAGTGTGTGTGTAGAGTTTAAATGAAAGTGTAGTGTGTGTGTGTGTGTAGAGTTTAAATGAAAGTGTAGTGTGTGTGTATAGAGTTTAAATGAAAGTGTAGTGTGTGTGTGTGTAGAGTTTAAATGAAAGTGTAGTGTGTGTGTGTAGAGTTTAAATGAAAGTGTAGTGTGTGTGTATAGAGTTTAAATGAAAGTGTAGTGTGTGTGTAGAGTTTAAATGAAAGTGTAGTGTGTGTGTGTAGAGTTTAAATGAAAGTGTAGTGTTTGTGTGTAGAGTTTAAATGAAAGTGTAGTGTGTGTGTGTGTGTGTAGAGTTTAAATGAAAGTGTAGTGTGTGTGTGTAGAGTTTAAATGAAAGTGTAGTGTGTGTGTGTGTGTGTAGAGTTTAAATGAAAGTGTAGTGTGTGTGTAGAGTTTAAATGAAAGTGTAGTGTGTGTGTGTAGAGTTTAAATGAAAGTGTAGTGTGTGTGTGTGTGTGTAGAGTTTAAATGAAAGTGTAGTGTGTGTGTAGAGTTTAAATGAAAGTGTAGTGTGTGTGTATAGAGTTTAAATGAAAGTGTAGTGTGTGTGTAGAGTTTAAATGAAAGTGTAGTGTGTGTGTATGAAATTGTAGTGTGTGTGTGTGTATAGAGTTTAAATGAAAGTGTACTGTGTGTGTGTATATAGAGTTTAAATGAAAGTGTAGTGTGTGTGTGTATAGCGTTTAAATGAAAGTGTAGTGTGTGTGTGTAGAGTTTAAATGAAAGTGTAGTGTGTGTGTATAGAGTTTAAATGAAAGTGTAGTGTGTGTGTATAGCGTTTAAATGAAAGTGTAGTGTGTGTGTATAGAGTTTAAATGAAAGTGTAGTGTGTGTATAGAGTTTAAATGAAAGTGTAGTGTGTGTGTATAGAGTTTAAATGAAAGTGTAGTGTGTGTGTGTGTAGAGTTTAAATGAAAGTGTAGTGTGTGTGTATAGAGTTTAAATGAAAGTGTAGTGTGTGTGTGTGTAGAGTTTAAATGAAAGTGTAGTGTGTGTGTAGAGTTTAAATGAAAGTGTAGTGTGTGTGTGTAGAGTTTAAATGAAAGTGTAGTGTGTGTGTGTAGAGTTTAAATGAAAGTGTAGTGTGTGTGTAGAGTTTAAATGAAAGTGTAGTGTGTGTGTGTGTGTGTAGAGTTTAAATGAAAGTGTAGTGTGTGTGTAGAGTTTAAATGAAAGTGTAGTGTTTGTGTAGAGTTTAAATGAAAGTGTAGTGTGTGTGTAGAGTTTAAATGAAAGTGTATTCACTAAAGTAGTTATCATGTTTCATGCTTTTATTCAGTTATATTTATTATAGCAGCCATGTTTTTACTTTTGTCTAATTCCTCTCAAGCTGTAGTCTCTAGTCGTAGACTGGAACAGGGTGTCTTCTAGTACGGTCCTGTTTTTGACGGTCCTGTTCCTGGCCTTAACTCTAAGCACTTTGTTTGTCCCTGCTGATAAAACAATTCCCACAAAATGTGTTTCACCAAGCTTCACACAAAGCTTACTTCTAATTTTAAATACATCGAATGGTTATTGAACTACATGTAGGTAGATTGTTGCCTTAGTACACCTAAACAAAGCAGTGCCTCAATATTAGCCACTGCAAAAGCAGCACTGGTGCATAGCAGGACCATACGATAAATACTTTTAAATAAATATTTTAACCACTCCAGAGATTATATTAGCAAACTATAATTTGTGAAGGTCTTTTAGGGCATCTATTTTGATTCACTATCACAATTCCACCGAATCAGATGTTAACATACACCAGGTTAACTGGAACTTGGGCATTTGTGAGTGCTTACCTGTACTGCTTTAAATACTTCAATGAACACCTGTGCTAAATTACATCCTGGTCACCTTCTCTCACTGAACTGCACAGATATATATGTCTGAAGTATATATATATATACTGATCAGCCATAACATTAAAACCACCAGTCTAATATCGTTATATTATGATATGTAGTTCTCCCTTGTATCTCAAAAACAGCTGAGTCGTCGAGACATGGACTCTACAAGACCTCTGAAGGTGTGCTGTGGTATCTGTCACTAGGACTTGCCTTTATCCAGAGCAACTGAGCAACTCTTTATCCAGAGCAATTTATCTCATTTTATACATCTGAGCAATTGAGGGTTAACGGCTTTGCTCAGTGGCCCAGCAGTGCAGCTTGGTGGACCTGAGATTCAAACTCACTACCTTCCCTGCATCAGTCCAATATCCTAACCACTAAGCTACTAAGTGACCACATCCCCCAGCAGATCCTTTAAGTCCTGTAACGTTGGGGCCTCCGTGGATTGCACTTGTTCATCCAGCATGTCCAAATGATGTACAGATAAAAAGGAATTTGGAGGCCAAGTCAACACATTGAACTCTTTGTCATGTCAGGGAGTATTATACTGCTGAAAGAGAGAAAATGCCATGAGGAAATGGTGTTGCCATAAAGTGGTGTACTTAGTCTGCGACCATATTTAGGTAGGTGGTACGTGTCCAACTAACATCTACATGAATGCCAGGACTCAAGGTCTTCCAGTAGTGCATTCTTCACCAGGTAAGCAATCAAAAAACACAAATGATTCATGACACATGAAATCATCAGACCAAGCTTCCTTTCATTGCTCAGTTGGTTCAGTTTTGATGCTTATGTGTCCCTCTTGTGCCATTTCATTCATTACATTCAGCCCAACTGACAGGTGAATACATATGCTGCCTCTACTGAATGAAATGTCTATATGTATATTCAACCTGCTCTCTTATAAACATCAACTTCTTTACGTTTATATTTAAATATTAAACAGATATTTAATAACGAAACAACAACTTTTCCCAGCAGGTGGCAGTGTTGGTTTTCTTTTTAGTTGTTTGGTTATTCAGAGCAGTCCAGAGATACAGGAGTAGCAAGAACTAAGCATCTTAATTAAACAAAGCAAAACAGTTTTGTTACCAGCCATAGACTCGTGATGATTAGTTATGATTAGTGACATATGACCATAGAAGGAATAAAAAAAGTGGTGAAATTTGGTTTAGAGTGATAGAACAAATGCTGAGAGGATTTACAAAAGTACTTCAGTAATTTCTTATTTTACAGATTAGCTCTGGAGCTTAGTAACTGTATTCAGTGCAATATATGGTTTTAGTTATTGGATATCTTTAGAAACACTGTTTGCTAGGCAAAGAGGAATAATGGCATAACTGAAAGGGAAAAAAAACAACAATCCGCTGAAGCTTGGCACAGAGATAAGCATTGCTGGAATTCTGCATCTGATCTGCTTGAATCACTTCTTGACAGTGTAGATAGCACCCAGTCTGCAGGGGTAAACAACACACTCATCTTCTGCCTTCATTCTGTATGACTCATTTTCCGCAAATCAGGGCAAATCTCTTAATGAACCCAGTTTTGTGCATGTCACAACAATATACCATTGTTAACATAGTATGTTAAGTATGTACGCTGCTGTATGAAACATTGTGTTGCTTCATACAGTTGTGCGTTCTTGTAGTATCCCCCTTTTCACTCCTGACAACTAAAACCTGAGCTGAACTACTTTACTGTTAGGAAAAATAACATGCTTGCTAAAAAGCGTGAATGCCAGAGATGGCATGAAATGGAAATGCTATAAGCCACTGATTATATCAGAACCTGTATATAGAAAATGTAAGAGGCAAGAGTGACACTGATCATACTAAATATAAGACAGGATTGAAGTGTAATTATCATTATATAATCATAATGTTATTAACCAGTGTGTTTTTTCCCCATTGTGAATGTTTTCATTGCTTAATCTGGACCACAAGTAATACTTCACACTCATTTACATTGACCTTTATTTAGCTGGCAGATGTTTTTATTCAAAGTGACTTGTGAGGAAGTGAGTTATAAGGCAGGATCCCATCCAACCAACTAACTCAGGAGTACTCATTCTTTTGAAAGCTTAAAACTCTCAGAACCTCATTGCATCTCATGAAAAGACTGGGCTTGTGCTTTATGCAACATCTATCCATTGCCTCTCATGCTGGATGTTACATCCAACATAAATAGATCGCTACACAAACCTATTGAACTCTGTGTCTAAAAAATAACAGCAAGCCAAAAGTTTTTGTGTCGTTGTATTGCTTTTGATGTAATACAGTACTTTCCCGAATGGAAAAACCACCATTATAGGGTGCAGTGGTTGGCAGGTTTACTTCACATCTCCAAGCCTGGGGGTTTGATTGCTGCCTCCTCCTGATGTGCATGGAGTTTACATGTTCTTCATGTGCTTTGAGGTCTTACTCCAGTTTCCTCTCCCAGTCCAAAGAGATGCACTATAGGCTGATTGGCATTTCTAAATTGTCTGAAGTGTGTGAATGTGTGTGTGATTGTAACTTACAATGGGCTGGCACCCTGTCCACGGTGTCCCCCAGCTTGCACCCTTGGGAGTCCCTTGGGATAGCCTCCAGGTTTCCTGCAACTCTGTAGAATAAACAGTACAGAAAATGAATGGATGTCAAATCCATTTTAGACAGTGCATTCTGTAAGTTCTTACTTCTTCTTGTACTATTTGTAAACAAGCATTACAATTGTAGAAGACTACATAAAATTCATTAATCTAATGAGAATGTATATTTTAGTCTAAATGGAATATTCCATTTTCGTAAAATAGAGTATACAAACATCATGTTAATGTTATTTGAAATAACGTCTCTGTAGCGTCAAAGTTAACAGGAGCTCCAAACTGAATGAAAGCTGAACATTTCATTGAGATCCTTTAGGGATCCTTTAGGGAACTGAATGACTGAGTTTGGGATCATTTAGGGAATTGAATGACTGAGTTTGGGATCGTTTAGGGAACTGAATGACTGAGTTTGGGATCATTTAGGGAACTGAATGACTGAGTTTGGGATCCTTTAGGGAACTGAATGACTCTGACGCTCCAAACTGAATGAAAGCTGAACATTTCATTGAGATCCTTTAGGGATCCTTTAGGGAACTGAATGACTGAGTTTGGGATCCTTTAGGGAACTGAATGACTGAGTTTGGGATCATTTAGGGAACTGAATGACTGAGTTTGGGATCCTTTAGGGAACTAAATGACTGAGTTTGGGATCTTTTAGGGAACTGAATGACTGAGTTTGGGATCCTTTAGTGAACTGAATGACTGAGTTTGGGATCCTTTAGGGAACTGAATGACTGAGTTTGGGATCCTTTAGGGAACTGAATTACTGAGTTTGGGATCCTTTAGGGAACTGAATGACTCTGGAGCTCCAAACTGAATGAAAGCTGAACATTTCATTGAGATCCTTTAGGGATCCTTTAGGGAACTGAATGACTGAGTTTGGGATCATTTAGGGAACTGAATGAGTGAGTTTGGGATCATTTAGGGAACTGAATGACTGAGTTTCCACCAACTAACCAGAAACAAATGTAAGATAATGCAAGTACTCACTTATTAAATAATAATCAGGTTTCAGGTACAATTATTGTTGTACTCTCAAAAGAAAATCTGCATTTCATTTTGACATTTGTAATCTTTGCACATAATCTACATTGTCTTTAAACCTAATATTTTTCTCTCTCTCTCTCTGTCTTTCTCTGTCGAGCTATTCATCCCACTCCCAAGCTCTCAGTGTTCTGAGTTCCCAGTGGGACCACTTCTTCTTTCCAGACCTGCCTGATTCATCCAGACGCTCTACCCCCGGTTGGAGTCTTGTCGCTTGGTGGTGCTCACTGCTGCTGGGGATAAATCTGCATGGACAGTCTGTCTCCTCAGGCTTGCTCATTAGGGATAAATGTTAGGAAGAAGTAATAACTTAACTTTAAGCTTTATAATTTTTTTCCTATGTTTCTTCACTTCTGTAAAGCTGCTTTGAGACAATGTCCATTGTTAAAAGCGTTATACAAATAAATTTAATTGAATTGAATTATTTTAACCCATGAATTATTACAGATCATAATCCCATATGTCACTGTTACGGGAGATTAGTTTCTTCTCTAGGTAAAAATAAGATACAGTCTAATATCAGCACCAAACCCATTCCCCCAGTCTTCCCTCATAAACATTATTATATTAACAGCCCCTGCCTGCTTTGTGGTTAGGACCTCTCCCGATTAGCTCATTACTTTATAGCCTTAATCAGCAACTTACAGCTCTTCCACTCTGCATACAGGACGTTCGCTCTTGTTTTAACTGGCCATTCAGCATCAGACCCACTGTATTGCTCCTGGCACACGCAACACGCTTGATCCTTAGTACAGCTCTCTTAGGAGAGGAGCCACCCTGATGAGATGTAAATGTAACATTTCTTGTAAAATGCAGCGAAGGGCAAGTTTAGCTGTTTAATAACTCATTATTTCCTCATGTTTGCCGGTCATGACAGAATTATTACACTGGAAGGGCCTAGCAGTTAACACTTTCTTTGCCACAGCTCACACATATTGGTTGGGTAACAGTTCTGGTGTCCCACATTATGTCTTTAATTAATTGACTGACTTGATTACTTTATTGGCAATATTGTAAATTCACTCAGTTCAGTTCAGACACGGGTCAGTATGAGTACAGCTCACTTGTTAATATCCTGTGGCTGGAAGGCTGTGAGACTTTAAAACAGAACTGCCAGAGCTCTAGTATTAGATCTATGGGAAACACCATTAACGTGCCACTGTTCAGCTGGACACCTGGTGTGAATTCAGCCACATTTGTACGTGTCTTTGGATTAAAAAAGGTCAGATAGCTGACTAAGGAATATTGAAACTTCATGTCCAGTTTCCATACAGAAGTGCAGTCATCTCCAGAAGTATTGGCACCCTTCACCCTTGTAATTATCCCATATAGACATGTGTTGTTTTTCTAGACTGTATCATTTTGTCTGTCTATCTATCTATCTATCTATCTATCTATCTATCTATCCCCCAAATTTATATTTGGTATGTTGAATTTGAGAAAAGTTTGAGAAAGCTGAGGCAATGCATTTTGCAGGTCATTCTCAGGAAGCACTTTTTGAAAAAAGAAAAAAAAAAAAAGCCTGGAAAAGCTTCCAAACAATTTCCTATGTACGTGAAACTTTAAATTCTGAGTTCTTCATGTCCACTCTTATTAATCCTTCTCTGCACTGTGCTCACCAGTCTTCTGTGCTAAAAGCACTTTGATTTTTTCCATGGCTCTGATCCAGTCATCTAGACATCAGGTCCTTACACTTGGCCATTTTTATTGCTTCCAACCTGCCTATGAGAACTTACTGTATACTTCCTGCCAAATATATCCCACCCCTTGACAGGGGCCATTGTAACGAGATAATCAATATTATTCTCTTCAACTCTAAGTGGTTTTAATGTCATGGCACGTACACACACACTGAGACTTTTATTAGAAACAACAGTACACATACTCATTCATTTAGATATTTAATCAGCCAATGATGTGGCAGCATAAAATCATGCACATACAGGCCAGTAGCTCCAGGTAATGTTCACATCAAACATCAGATTGGGGGGAAAAATGTGATCTCAGTCGTGAACGTGGCATGATCGTTGATGCCAAATGGGCTGGTTTGAGTATTTCTATATCTGCTGATTTGCTGGGATTTTCACACACAACAGTCTCTAAAGAAATAAAGAAATAAACAGCAGCTCTGTGGACGGAAATGCCTTGTTGATGAGAGAGGTTACAGAAAATCAGAAAATCTTGCTGTACAATTGTGGTGAGCAGAAAAGCATCTCAAAATTCACAACATGTTAAACCTTGAGGTGAATGAGCTACAACAGCAGAAGACCACTTTAGGTTCCACTTCTGACAGCCAAGAACAGAAAGCTGAGGCTGCAGTAAGCCCAGGCTCAAGAAAACTAGACTGCTGAATATTGGAAAACTCTAGCCTGGTCTGATGAATCTTGATTTCTGCTGAGGTGCATGGATTGTAAGGTCAGAATTTGGAATTTATGAACCCAAACTACCTTGTTTCAACAGGCCAGGCTGGTGGAGGTGGTGTAATGGTGGACACTTTAGGCATCACTTAAATTCCACAGACTATTTGAATATTATTACTGACCATATGCATCTGATCATAGCTTCAATTTACCATCGTCAAATGGCTACTTCCCCCATGTCACAAAGCAAAAGTTGTCAGTCAAAATTAGTTCATTTTTGTTCAGTGGACTTCCCAGTCAGTGGATGTGAATCCAGCAGAAAATCTTTTAGATACGGTAGAACAGGAGAACTGCAGCACCGATATACATCTGAAGAAACTCTAGGAATTGCATGATGCAATCATGTAAACATGGACCAGAATTTTTCCAAAATGTTGTGGAATCCATTCTAAGTGATAACATCCACAGTAATCTTATTGCCTTGATCGAATTAAGCAATCCATGTTTTGTGTGTGTGTGTGTGTGTGTGTGTGTGTGTGTGTGTGTGTGTGTGTGTGTGTGTGTGTGTGTGTGTGTGTGCGTGCGTGTGTGTGTGTGTGTGTGAGAGAGAGAAAGAGAGAAAGAGAGAGAGAGAGAGAGAGAGAGAGAGAGAGACAGAGAAAGTACATAATAAATGAAATACCCATTCTTATGAAGTGTACCAGTAATTCCAGAGTTAAACAGGACACTGAATTTAACTCACTTCCACTTGAATGGCAAAGGCAGATGATCACACAACCCTAGCAGACCCATTATACCCCTCTCTCCACCCACACTGCTTAATAGCAGTTGTTGAATGTGACCAAAGCATGCTTTACAAGGCAGAGCTTGCATGTTCTGTTTGCTCCGACAAGTCAATAAAACCCACTGGTATGCCGAACATCTTTGGAAGGCAAGATAGGTGAGAGTGAGGACGAGGGTGATATTTAATCAGGGGATAAAGTGATCCTACTATTACAGTGTATGTATAGCAGTGTCTGAAAAACACATCTTATGACTAAAGTAAATAATCAGCAATGGGAGAAGATTTTTAAGAAAATCTAAAGAATGCAGCTGAGGTCCAGGTGAGATATTAGCATCTTTTTTTTTTCAGGGAAGAAACCTTTGAATAATGTTGGACAATTTAAACAGGCAAAAAAAAAGTGACAGGGATGACAGGAAGTCTACAATAAATCAGGAAAGCATTTTAACGCTTCAAATCATGAGGTGATTGGGATACAACAAAAGAAAACCACACTATTTCCTACTCTTTTCATCTAAATTCCTGGACACTTCAAGAGTTCTGGACACTCTAGACAGGATCAAGAGTGGGAAAATGTCACTTTTGACACAGATGACTCTCAATTTCTGCTGTGGTATGAAAAATGTATGGTTAGAATTTGAGGGAAAACATCATGACCCAATGGAACCAACCCACCTGAACAGTTCAGGCTGCTGCTGGTGGTGTAATAGTGTAGAGTTGTTAAATACTACAGCCACAGACCCAACCTACCATGTGTCACCTGTCCAGGCTGGTGGAGGTGGTGCAATGGTGTGGGGAATGTTTTCTCTGCACACTTTGGGCTTGCTAATGTTAATCAATTATAATTTGAATGCCAGAGCCTGTTTGAATAATGTTGCTGGCCATATGTATCCCTTTATGACCACAATTTATTCATCTTACAGTATAAAGGCTACTTGGGCAATGGTGGCTCAGTGGTAGGTTTCTCGCCTATCACACGGAAGGCCCAGTTTTGATTCCCAGCCAATGCCCAAACCCCAGCCACTGGATGCAGTGCCGATCCCAAGCTGGGAAAAATGGGAGGGTTGCGTCAGGAAGGGCATCCGGCGTAAAATGTTTGCCAAGTTGTCCGCTGTGGCGACCCCGAACGGGGAGCAGCCAAAAGCAACTTCACAGTATAATGGCTACTTATGTTGCCATTTGGATGACACCTTTATCCTTATAGAAGTGCTTGAGTCTCCATCAATGAATACATCAATACTGGTTCAATAGTTCATGGACTATTTCCAGCCAGAAAACATCAAAATCTCCGACTCAAACCATGAATATAGAAATATAGCAAGTTTGGTGTACTTCAAAGTCTTCCCCAGCCACAAGATCTAAATCATATAGAGCACCAAGAATGAGGGATTTACAGCATGAATGTACAATAGATTCACCAATCAAATGATGCAATCAGGCCAAAATGGACCGGAATCTCAAAGGAATGTTTCCAGCACCTTGTGGGATTTAGGCCACAAATAATCGAGTCTGTTCTGAGAAAAATATGGTCCACCCAGCTTTTTATACATCTCTAAATATTTTTTCCCTCAGCCAAGTGCTTCTGAGGTTGTAGGAGGTGAAACTGTGTGATCTTTGAAATGGTTGAGGATGTGAAAGTTGTTGCCAAGGCATGACATTCATTCCATAGTTCTGAGAGTTCAGTCTTAAGCTGCCTAAATTCATTCTTGCCATAGCAACAGCTGGAAATGCAAACAGAGATGTAACTACATCTTTTGCTGTTGAAGTGTCTGACTGCTAAAAAGCAGAAATCCTTCGAGATGGTTCAGAACATCTTCAGCCATATTTTCAGCATATTCTAATGGTTTTCCTGATGTACAGTTGATTGTATGTGTTGCAGTATAATAAACCTGCAGTGAGGCATAAGGAATGATGAGTGATCCATTACATCCTGTGTTTTCAGCTTTAATCAGTTCTTTGTCTCTCCCTTGGCTTGGCTTGATTCAAATGCCACTGGTGTATGTACCAGGCACTTAGCATTCATTATTTGGCTTGTTTTCTTCTGCTATTTTATTTACAGTGTAACCAGTATGTCAAGCTAGCAATGTGATATGGTGTCAGTCCACAAGGGAGTACAAACTGGCAACTGACACTACATGGTTTGATAAATAGGCCTTTTACCTAATTTAATGTGAGTAGATTTCAGTGTGTATGTGTATGTGTATGTGTGTGCGTGTGTGTGTGTGTGTGTATGTGTGTGTGTGTGTGTGTGTGTGTGTGTGTGTGTATGTGTGTGTGTGTGTGTGTGTGTGTGTGTGTGTGTGTGTGTGTGTGTGTGTGTGTGTGTGAGTGTGAGAATGTGGTTAGTTGAGTGGGTTTCTCTGTGTGCCACTTGTGAACACAGTCTCTGCCAAAAGTTAAGAGTGACCTCATCTAATTTGCTTTTCCGGTTTCTTATACAGTCCAATAAGGCACCAGATTTATTTATTTATTTTTTACCTTTCTCCTGAGATTTGCTCAACTAACTCTAGAAATGCATTCACAGTTCAATTCATAATTTCACAAATATAATATTTGGGGTTGTTTTTATCTATAAAATAGATAAACAGCTTACATTCATTCATTCATTCTTAGTAACTGCCTGGTTAAGGTCATGGTGGTATAACCTAGGCTACTATTTTTTTACTATTTTTTGGAAAAGAATTCTATGCTTTTTACAAAAGAAAAAAAAAAGCTTCAGGCCACACTCTTTGGATTAAATTCGAATACATATATAGAGAAGGGCATTTGGAGAACTATACACAGAGTGATACTGCGATTGTTACAACTCTGAATGATGTACTAACACTAATCGCTAATTACTAATCTGCAGATATAATGAATAAATATATTAAAATCAGTCCGAACTGTGAGTGCTGGTTAGTAAAAGAACCCCATTAATATTATGTTTGAGCATTTTTAATATTTTGTTACTGCCAAAATTGTGTAGTAGAGATATGTTAATATTTATACATGCTTACTCTGTTGCAGCTTTTGCTTTGGAGTAGACAAGAGTGAAGAGAAAACAGAAAATAGCTTCTTTTTTTTAGTTTTCTTTTTAGTTTTCAATATGACTGAGCCAATGAGAGAAATTTGTAATGTACATTAAATGATTGCAAATAAACCAATAAAATGGTATAAAATATCTACCAAAAAAACAATGGAAATAATATTTTCATACACTCATTTTACAAATAAATGTATGTTTTCGAAAAGAAAAGAAAAGAAAAGAAAAGAAAAGAAAAGAAAAGAAAAGAAAAGAAAAGAAAAGAAAAGAAAAGAAAAGAAAAGAAAAGAAAAGAAAAGAAAAGAAAAGAAAAGAAAAGAAAAGAAAAGAAAGAAAAGAAAATCCAAACTTGCAAACTTCCAAACTTCCATCAAACTATAACAACCCACACTAATCTTTAGGTGATTAATATTAGTTTTTTATTGTATTCTGTTCATTCTCTTTTTAATATTTTGATGAATTATTTAATTATAGCACCTACTGCACATAAAAGAATGTAAGCAGCTGGCCCTGTGGCTCATTTTACCCCGTTTCTATTTTTTGACAAATCTGAATTACACATCAGATAAGGCTAATTCTATGTTTTTCTTCAGCTCTCAGTTCATATCTTATGAAAGAACCAATTAAATATGAAAATGCCTCTACTTCATCGTAATCCTGCACATCAACAGAATGTACTTGGAAGAAGAAAAGTCAAATTTTTGGATATAAATCACTTTCCACATTATCCTTGTGGTCTTCTCACCACAGACTGAATCAAACTTGTTATTTCTTCCTGGAGATGCTTTCAAAAGTCTTTTTTTTTTTTTTTATGCTT
Organism: Hemibagrus guttatus; assembly: GCA_033459395.1. Lineage (NCBI taxonomy): Eukaryota > Metazoa > Chordata > Actinopteri > Siluriformes > Bagridae > Hemibagrus > Hemibagrus guttatus. Next base: position 8,837,772 of record JAUCMX010000029.1, on the reverse strand, counting down.
GCTTAAATAGTTTTCGTGACTCATCTTACCCCAACCTAACTGGGATAGATTTCCCTCTAGGATAAAGGTTCTATATTCTATAGGGTTCTATGTAGACACCTGGATCAGATTTTGGGTTTTAAGCAGAATCCATTTTGTAAGCTAAGAATGTTTAACCAATCCAAAGAACACAAACCTTTAAAAGTGTTATACATTTATACATCACTTAACCATGATCCCATGTTTCATTTTCCCATGTGGAAATGGAAGATGACATTTATCAAATGCAATCAATTCAAATTCAATTCAATTTATTAAGTTACTATTTATCCCTAAAAGTTATCCCTAATGAGCTAACCTGAGGCAACGATGGCAAGGAAAAACTCTCTGAGATGATATGAGAAAGAAACATTAAGAGGAACCAGGCTCAGAAAGGAACTCATCCTCATTTGGGTGACACTGGACAGTAAATAATGTAAATGCTGCTAATGTCCTTTCTACAACAGTAACCAAGAGCTCTTGAGAAACTAATCGGTCAGTGTAGTTTCTGAGTTCATTACAGACTTAGCACTAACTCCTTCCTGCCAAAATCTGACTGATGCAACGACAGTGCAGAGAAGATGTGATAGTCTCCAAGTGGTTCTGTCCACAGCAGTCCCCTGGTCACAGGCTGTCCATGCAGATCTATCTCCGGCAGCAGTGAGCACCACCAAGTGACGAGACTCTAACCAGAGGCAGTGCGTCTGGATTGATCAGGAAGGTCTGGAAAAAAGAAGTGGTCACACTGGGAACTCAGAACACCGGGAGCTCAGGAGAGGGATGTATAGCTCGACAGAGAAAGACAGTGAGAGAAAAGAGAAAAAGACAAAAAAAAATATTAGGTATGCTTGTGATCATGTAAGAATTTGTATTTATCCCTAATGAGCAAGCCTGAGGCAACTGTGGCAAGGAAAAACTCCCTGAGATGGTAAGAGGAAGAAACCTTAAGAGGAACCAGACCCAAAAGGGAAAACATCCTCATTTTGGTGACACAGAGTCCAGTAGCAAACCATTGCCTGCATGATGAAGTCAGCTTCCAGTATATCACTAATTCCTTCACTTAAACCAAGCATTCACTCACGTCCTTAATTTACGATCATGAGAATCGGATCTATCTTGGATGAATAAAGTCAGGAGGTGATTCAATTGAAAGAACTCTTCCTCTCTCCTTCAACCCTGTGTACCAGAGAACAAGTCTCAGGAGAACCAAAGAATGCTTGGCCAGCAGAACCAGAGAATGAAGCTGACATGGCAGTGACTGATCACAAATCAAGAAAAAAAACAAAACAGAGATGTTAAACACTCCCCTATAGGTATAGCGTGACTGAGTGTGAGCTGGCTTATTTTCAGGGTTAAACAGTGTCCTTAAGAGCAGTACCCAACTGAGATTGGCCTTCCTGAGATTGACTGTGAGGAAAGATTGCCTGGACCTAACAGATGTCCATGAGTTAAACACAGACTAGTGAGATATTTATCATCATGACATTGAGCAGTGAGATATGTATCATCAAAACCCTGACAAAAATCTGTTTCACATCAACAAACCAAGTGCACTTGGTGTCACGCAAGTGGATAAGGTATAAGGTGTTGAATTATGGGAAGAAGACTTTTCTTCTGAAACTTTTAGCAACTTGCATAATGGAAGGGATAAGAAATTAAACGAAAATAAACACTGATTTACTTCATGAGTTGGCTTTATTCATTTTCTTTGTTGATTTTCAATGTAACTATGAGCTGGCTCGACCCCACATGGCTTTGTCACTAAATCTAGGGGATGTAGTAGCTTAGCAGTTATGGTGTTGGGCTACTGATTGGAAGGTTGTGAGTTCCAATCCCAGGATTCAAGATTAAAAGTGTTTATTGTCATGTGCACAGTGAGGAAACAAGTTTCCCTGTACAATGAAATTCTTTCTCTGCTGTCCAGAGTGAATGCCAGACAATTATAAAAACTATGTAAAAAATAAAATAAAAACACATGCACACAAGCATAATAAAAAATAAAACTATGCAGCAGAATTAGACGGTTAAAGGTTCACCAAGCTGCCACTGCTGGGACCCTGAGCAAGGCCCTTAACCTTCAATTGCTCAGTCGTATAAAGTGTAAGTCTCTCTGGATAAGGGCATTTGCCAAATGCCAGAAATGTAAATCTATTAAACTTTCCTGCTGGGAATCACTTAGTTGTCTCCTAAAGTTTGTCCTCGACACACTAACAATCATATTTAGTATTTCATCTCTATTTTAACTATAATCTCTTCTAACTATTAAACCCCCAGCAAGTCTTTGGTTTAAACAAATTAATACTTACTACTGGAATCTTACTGGGGGTTCAGTGACTCCAACGCAAGCCATAGATGATTTTCCTCTTAAACATTTCATCCACCTAATTCATCTCATGAGCTAATGAGGCCTCCGTAGCCTGAGTTTGGCATGTTCATAGAAAGAAAATACAAACATCTCTAGGGAAGTTGCTACATCCACATCATAAAGGAAACACAGTAAATTCCCACTTTCCGACTAGGAAAAAACTCCTTCAAATGGGAATCATGAGTCACAGTTTTCGGAGCTTTCTGACAGACCCAGTTTCTCTCACCTTGAATTAAGGCAGTTAACTACACAAAATGCCATGAGTCCAAGTCTTTAAATTGGAGTTAGAGTTTTGATTATAATGAACGAATACTTTTTCAGCAGGTGATTCAGTTCTATTAAAGATTAATAAGATTTTGTGTTGTTTACTATGAACACAGCGATATGCTATTAGTTAGCTAATATTATATAATTAGATATTAGGATAGGGGGGCACATAGATATTTGGCTTGGTGGTTAGCATGTTTGCCTCACACCTCCAGGGTTGGGGGTTCGATTACTGTCTCTGCTATGTGTGTGTGTGGAGTTTGCATGTTCTCCCCATGCCTCTGGGGTTCCCCCCCCCAGTCCAAAGACATGCATTGTAGGTTGATTGGCATCTCTAAATTGTCCGTAGCGTGTGTGTGTGATTGGGCCCTGTGACTGGCATCCTGTCTAGGGTGTACCCTGCCTTGGGTCCGTAGTCTTCTGGGATAGGTTCCCTGTGACCCAGTAGTAAGATAAGCAGTTATAGAAAATGGATAGATATTAGATATAAGCTAATCTTAGATAACTAATAAACACTCATTTTTCTTGGTAAAAGAATGTGATATGGGTGCCATAGGAATTCTGTCAAAATGAAATAACAGGAAGTTTCCCTAAATATTCCAGATTCTGCTCACTTTTGAGATACATACTACTACTCATACTACTACTGTTGTGTTGTGTGACTTTCAGGGTGCATTTCAGTCAGCTCTCTAGTCCTCTAGGTAGTGCATCAGTATATGGTGTATACAAGTTCAGGCACTGGAATAGACTCTGGCTCACTTAACTTCAGAACACTGATGACTCAATTTCTGATGATGTTCTAATTTCCACTGTAAAAACCTAAACATATCAAATATTCATTTTTACATGATGTCATATACGGTGGCTAAGTGGTTAGCACGTTTGCCTCACACCTCCAGGGTTGGGGGCTTGATTCCCGCCTCCGCTGTGTGTGTGGAGTTTGCATGTTCTCCCCATGCCTCGGGGGTTTCCTCCCCTGGTCCGAAAACATGCATTATAGGTTGATAGGCATCTCTAAATTGTCTGTAGTGTGTGATTGTGTGAGTGAATGAGAGTGTGTGTGTGCCCTGTGATGGGTTGGCACTTCGTCCAGGGTGTATCCTGCCTTGATGCCCAATGATGCCTGGCACAGGCTCCCCGTGACCCGAGAATAGATCGGATAAGCAGTAGACAATGAATGAATGTTGTCATATAATTTTGTGAGCTTAATCATGTGTTTCTGTCATGGTATTTTAATCATTGAAGACTCAAACAAACCGTATACAGAAGGTGAAATAAAGTTAAAAGTTAAAGCTAGGGTTAGGGTTAGACCTTACATTTGGAGACAAAGTTGGCTGAGATTTTGTCCGCCTTTTTTTTTCTTCAGAAAATATGATGTTGTTTCCAGTAAAGGAACACAGTGAGCATCGATGCTCCCTGTTATTTTAGGGAGTGAATGTTCCAGTGCACTGGAAAGCTTTCGAGATTAATGTTGAGATTGAGACAGCTCCTAAAATGGACATTAAGGAGCTGATCGAGACGCAGCCTTACATCACTTGCTATAAGATCCCAAAATTTGGTCCACAATAATTCTGAATAAATTTTCTAATGATCTAAAAATTTTTATTCATTTTTTACTTTTATTTTCATACGCTTTTTATGTTATCGTTTAGTTAATTTTCATTTTTTTTGGCAAGAAGAGTGAGAAGCAGGTTCCTTGCTACAACCTTTCTGAAGCAACTAAAAGATATTCTGCTCCATGCATGATACAAAACTCCACTAGAAGATATTCAGAAGTTGTAGGAATCTCTTCCATCAAGATCGGAAGCTGATTTAAATGTAAACAGTGGTCTAGCACCTTATTGATAAGCGGTACCTTATTAATAAGAGATATTACATATTCCATCTGTGTTCACAAGATTTTGTCATGTGGTGATGCTGTCTTTTATTACTTCAAACCAGTCAATGATGTGTGCCCACTGAGCCTGGCAACATCTTAACATTGTAATCACAATTTTTTTATATACTTAAGCCTGCGTAAGTAGAGCAGAGAGTTCCAAGTGTGTGTTGGTTAAATCACAGTGGTGTATTTTCCATGAAGAGTGTGAAGTCAGCTTAAGAGTGGGCTATGTCATACAATCCCCTATCACTCAAGCTACACCTTTTATAATGAGTTAACATGAAATGAGATTTGTTCTGCAGCCAGGTCGTAGATGGGAAATGGTGACTAACGCTGCTAGTCTCCAACATCTAAATCCTGAGGATCAACAACAACAACCACAAAAAAGCTGTTTATTGCTTAAATATGGTTCTATTTGGTTAAACTTGGCAGAGTAAGAAATAAAATTCCCATAATCTTTCTTGGGGATCCATCTGTCTGTCTTTTCTAAAAACTCTTCTAAAGCACCTTTTTTTTTTGGACAGAGCAATATCAAGCCAAAACATGTTTTTAGGAGTCTTAATACTAATGATACATGGTCCTGGAGGAATGTTGTTTCATTTGACTGTGTACTGCATCAATGGTTTATGGTTGAAATGACTTAAATATTATATATTATATTAATATAATCTATTTCAAGAATAAGTAAGGAATAATAAGTAAAGAATAAGTAAGAGAAATTAATCAATATTAACAGCATTGTGGTGTGATGCAGACTGTAAAAACCACAGCACAAATAACAATACATAAAAAATAAAAATAAATAAATAAATAATTATAACAACAACAACAACAATAATAATAATAATAATAATAATAATAATAATGATAATAATAATATATATTATATTATTATTATATTATTATCATAATTATAATAATAATTACTATTATTGTTATTATTATTATTATTATTATTATTATTATTATTATTATTATTATTATTAATTTATGTATTTTTATTATCCATTATCAATATGCCTTAAAGCATTTTGAACGCCTTAAACAGCAATCTGCCAAAAATTACATTTTAAATGAACAAGCCTTTTCCAGCTATAGTTACATATAAAGTTCATTCATTCATTGTCTGTACCGCTTATCCGAACTATTCTCGGGTCACGGGGAGCCTGTGCCTATCTCAGGCGTCATTGGGCATCAAGGCAGGATACACGCTGGACGGAGTGCCAACCCATCACAGGGTGCACTCACACTCTCATTCACTCACTACGGACAATTTAGAGATGCCAATCAAGCTACAATGCATGTCTTTGGACCGGGGGAGGAAACCGGAGTACCCAGAGAAAACCCCTGAGGCACGGGGAGAACATGCGAACTCCACACACGGCGGAGGCGGGAATCGAATCCCCAACCCTGGAGGTGTGAGGCAAACGTGCTAACCACCAAGCCACCGTGCCCCCCTACATATAAAGTTAATAATACAAAATAAATAAATATCCCCCTGTATTAACATTACAAAGTGCTGGCACTGGAGACTCCTCTATCAAATATTAATAAAATCATATAGATTATCATCATATCGTTATACGCTTAATATATATTTTCCAAATCTGTTTATTATTAGAATCCCGTCATTCAGAGCTTCTTGTAAAATTGTGCTGTGTTTTTTAATAAATAAGCAAACACTGATCTAATAATAAAGAACACTTGGTGTGAATCTTAAATATAACCTTTATTTCTTAAAACAATTCTGCTTCAGAGTACAAAACAAACATTCATGGTTAATGTATGAAATCAGTTTTAAATAAAGGAAAGATTCCCAACTGCATAGAGCTTTTATAAAACTGTGAATGGCACTGAATATACAAATAGAGTTAATTATTGCAGTTATTATTGTTTTCATATATATAAGGCACTGCATGTTAAACTTTGGAGATTGAACTACATATTATACAAGGATTACAGTTAAAAAAAAACACCTTAAGGCTTGAGGAAGGTATGCTGAAGTAGATTATTCCCACTTCATCAGTGCTGCACGTATGATGGGCTGTAACGTGTAACGTGGCTACAAGACGAACTAAGAAACGTCCTGCTTTAGCATGGATCATGACTACATCCTGCATTCACCCATACAAATCTTCAAAGTACACCCAATATTTGGCTGATTGATAGCTTGGACTGGGAAGAGAGATTTTTTTCCCCTCAGGGTAACCTCACTAGAACTAATAAAGATGGCCAAGAGCTTTCCACTGCATTAGTCCATTTAATCCATTTATGGGAAACACTCAAAATCTCTGCCATACTGTGGCATTTGCCATCATTTCCTGGCTATTTATTGTTCACGGGCCATGTTGCCACTGAGACTAGCTCCAAAGGAACGTTCATAAACGGAAAAAGGAAATGAATCAACGTTGATTTATTAACGTGGCATCATCCAACCACATAAACTCTTTCATCAACAGATGCTGCAAACACTCCAGGGCTGTTCAAAATAACCTCAGAACAGAATGTTTTGTCCTCAAGATTAAAAAATGATTTCACTTTATTAATTGCGTTGCCTGAGAACATTTTAGTCAATATTGGAACTGAGCGATTGGACAGGGTTCAAGAAAGGAGAAAAAAACTAGCTGAGTTTAATTTGTGTCCAACTCACACAGGATTACAAGGTCACACACTCACCACTTGGTGCTTATATCTGAAGAAGAACGAACTAGTGATGTGGGTCAGAAATAAAATGGGCCTCCGGCTATTATGACATAAATTCAAATGAAAAAGAAGACATTATACTGTTATACCTTTTATCACTAGCTCCTAGCATCACTCCCTGTCTCTCCAGAACTTACTTTGTCTCAACGTCAAAAAGATCCTGCTAAACACACACTTTCATCGTCTCTGGTTAGTTAAAGCCACGTATTCCTCTGCAACTCACTGCTAGCGGACGCCTTGTCTATCAACTCGTTATTAATATCAGACGTTCCCATAGAAGATCAGGATCAACTATACAGAACATAAAGTATAAAAAAAAAGACTCAACTTGCACAGTTCATAAATTCTTGGCACTGTGATGGTAGGGAACAAGAATGTAGCATATTGGATATGTTTAAACATGTGAAGAGGCAGTAGAGCAGCCGTTAGAAGGAGAACGGTCCCACGATGATGGTAAGCCGTAATAAGGAGCTGGAGCGATAGTTTGTGGCGGTGTGGTGGGTGATCATCTCTAGATCGATGATTATCTCAAGAGGGCCCTCTAGGGACTTGGTCAACACCAGCATTGCGCTGACGTTGCTGGAACGCTGTAAACAGGGACATGTGATCAGCTTTATGATGTTAATTATTACTCATGAACTAAAGTTAAATGTACTAACCGGAATATTTTAGAAATATAAATTAGGAATATAAGCAAATAAATTAGGAATATAACCAAAAAAATACATTATTATAATCCATAATAATATTTTTAGAATATTTTAATATAATCATTTTATAACCCATGGGATTGGACAGATTTTTTTAATAATTAATTTTTTATTATAATTTATTTAGTTGAGACTAGAGGTATAAATGAGGATTGGGGTCTCACTAAGTAATGCATGCGAAAGGTTTTTACTTTCAAGCAAGTGAGAAGTCAGATATGAAACTCACAGGACAAAGAAATTCCACATTTATTAAAGCGGATGTGAATAATGCGCTTACAGTGATGCATTTACATCACACATCCTTAGTAACTGCCTGGGCAGGGTTGTGGAGATTGAAATTTTGCTATTAGTTTTTTTATAATATGGTAAATAGGCAATATTATGGGCATGTATAAAATAAGTAATCAGGATTTAATTAAAAAAAAAGCTTTAGTTTAAAAAAACAGGCTTTAGGCCACACTTTAGTTTAAAAAAACAGGCTTTAGGCCACACCCATTTCAGGTTTAATGCCAAGTTATATACAGATATGTATATTTGGAGTGCAAAACAGATACAAATAATAGTATTGCATTGCTTACCCTCAGGAAGAACTCTCCTCCTTCATTGCCGGATCTGATCCTGAAGGTGTTGTGCGTGTTGCTGTAGATGTTGGTGGCCTGGATCTGGAAAATGTCTGCCGGCACGGTACGGTCAGAGTGAATGTTCATGTACTTGTAGACGATGGACTGTGGCAAGCCACGGCACGCACTCGTAGATGAACAGACACAGCGGCTGGAAAGAAAAATAAAAGTCAAAATCCAGGTATTTTAGAGTATTTTATAGTACCAGTGTACACAGAAATTCAGAAGTCTTCGTCCTTGAGTCAATCTGAAGAATACAATTCACACAATATGCAAAGGACAATATCAGGGATGCACCAAACCCATTTTTATGAACCAAGTACAGTGTTTTTGGTCTTAATTAATGTTAATTAGTTGTGTTTAAGTCGATTTCTGCCAGCCATGAACTCCTTGTTTTGAGTTTCTAACTTGATGTTTCAGATTTTAAACAGTATCTTATAGACATAATGATAGAGATCGTAAGGACCTTTGAGTGAAAAGTAGAATTTATGAGTGAAGAGAAAGGAATCCCATGTGTCTCACACACACAACAGTTTCTCAGCCTGCTAGCAAATATCTTTGTGTTTGCACAATTCACTGCATAATGTGCTCATTTTTAAGGACCCTGCTAACTGATAGTACTCTGCATGCTCAGGTTTCCAATTAAATACACAATTTAAACTGCAGTTTTATAATACAGTATGCTTAAGTATTATAGTTCTTCATCTTGGTAAAAAAAAAACATTGTGCTTTGCTTTGATCACATTCGTCATTCATGAAAAAATGATAGCATTGTTGGATCATTTGTATGAATATGAGTATAAGTAAATGAGCATGAGTTGTACTGATAACTGTATGACTGTCATTACATAACTTTACACTATATATACACAATAATTTACAAGAAATATAGTAATTTGGAGCAATTATACAAAAATTCAGAGCAAACATCAACAATTTGATCTTATACATAAGTGGTAAATGTTAAATTATCCAACAAAGAATCAACATAGTACACTGTATGGCCAAAAGTATATAATTGTCTAGGATTTTGTCTAGAATGAATTTTCGAATATTATTTAGAATTCTAGATAATTGTCTAGAATTATTTGGAACTAGAATGAACTGAAATGCAAAGACCAACTTCTTGTGCTCTTGTTGCTCAATGGTCAAGTCCCCACAAAGCCACGTTCCAAAATCTAATCTAAAGTTAAAGCAGCAGAGAAACAAATCAACTCATTAATACCCATGAGATTAGACTGGGATTTTACTCAGGTGTGCACATACTTTTGGCCATATGGTGTAATACCATGCTGTTAGTGCAGCTTGTCCTAGCACACAAAATCTTGGCCTTTACGAACGCGTGTGGTTGTGAGAATGCCGCCAGATGAACTTACTTTTCTGACGTGCGCACATAAGGCTCTTGACAGGGGTTTTTCGGGTAACACCGGAAGCCTCCGTAGTAGTTCCAGCAGAACTCATCCTCACTGCATTTGTGGCCGGTTTCACACTCATTAATGTCTGAGATCAAACACAGAGGAAAAATATTCATATATATCATAGAAATGACATAGATTCTTTATTTGCAGTAGTTAAAGCCACCAGTTCACCAGTCACTGTACTATGAAGTCTCAAGAGGGCGTTACTACCACTCCTGGTTGCCATGGTAATAATATTTATAAGTGGGAGACATAACTAGCATTAGCACCTGATAATAAATCAGATTTCTTGCTAGTGTATATATATGCATCATACAAGATGAAGAAGAAGAAGAAAAAGGGCAGTGTTAGTTGCTCCGTATTTGCAAAAAGTTTTTCTCACTGGACACACCCACATCTAATGGCTAACGGTTGTTAGTTGCTCAAGCCATCAGATTTAATTGAAAATCTGTAGCTTTGCTGCTGTGATTCGCTCTATGTGTAAACATAGCCTTATTATTAACCAAACGTTGATTATTTTCCAATAACAGCATGTCCTAATGTGCTTTATTTCTTCAGCAATTTGCCAATAATAGCAATTTATAATTTATTAAATAATTAAAAACACATCTCTTTACAGAAAGCTTAACTGTATCAACAAGTATGTTTTTAACAACACATAAAAAAATATTATTAGCATTAAAGAGCCATAGAAGTAGAAACTATAAAGTCTGAGAATTAACAAATGAATAATTGAATATAAAAGCAAAATCATATAAACAATCAAATTTGAGAATTCAGTGTGGTACAAGTATAACTGTAGTGGCAGTGTTGCAGTACCCACAAATTTTATATGTGCCAGTTTCCCAGGGTTTTTACTTTTAGTGTGTCTCCTTTAAATTGAGGCTTAGGCTCAATCTCTGCCTGACAAACCAGCCCACAGAGTCTTACTTACTAAACCCCCGGTCTCGCTGTTACAGTAAAGCGGGATATTGGAAACCATGGGCTATCCCATGCTTTACAGCTGAGACAAGCCTGGAGTTTATAGAGGTTCACAAACACACACACACACACACACACGCCCATACACCCATACACATCAAACACTTCTACACCATCAAAGTACCCTAGGAACCGAAGGGAACTATTTCTGATAGCAGAGAATCATCAAGAGACTCACTTTCCAACCTATTCACCTAACCCGTAGGAGAGGAAAAAATAACACTGTTCCTCATTTGAAACTCTTCGAAAAAAATAAAAAGATACCCCACAGACATAAATCTCTCTTTTGGGGGCTGAAACACTAACGCCTTGTTCGGGCGCACCCCGAGCTTTCGCATTCTTTCCATGACAGTCTGGTTGAGAGCTCTGGGCCCATATTCCGTTGTATATCTCCTTGGGCGCTGACATGTCCAATTTTGATACAGATCCAAAATGGGTATGGGCGGTTGGAGAGATAATCATATTTCAATCCCAAAGAGAAGCAGGGTCCAAGTACCTTGACACGTTCTTGTTCCCTGGAGCTCATATCCTTCAGGGCAAGTGCAGGAATATTCTCCAGGGCTGTTAATACAGGCGTATTGGCACATGTAGCGCGAGAAAGCACACTCGTCAATGTCTGGAAGCAGAAACAAGAAAAATAAAGCTGTTTAGAACAGGCACAGCATTTGCCTGTGTAGTAAGGAAGTGCTTTTTATAATAGACTAAATGAATAGAATGAATAAAATTTAAAATTTTAATTTATATTTATCCCGAATGAGCAAGCTAGAGGTGACAGTGACAAGAAAAAACTCCCTAAAACAATGAGGAAGAAACTTTGAGAGTCAGAAGGGAACTCATCCTCATCTGGGTGACACCGGATAGTGCGATTATGAATAATTTTCTTTCTATAACTGTCTACTAAATATTCTAAAGAGGGGCAAACGAGAAGCACAAGATATATATGATATAGGTTAAATACCTTGTAACTTCATTATATCACATTTTGGTTATATAAATATAAAGGCATCAAATACAGCCATCTACTGTAATTTATCTTCCATATGTTGAATACAAATCTCTGAATGCCATTGACTTGCATTTGCTTCAATTCCAATAAATGATACTCAAATTATACTCTTCATTACCCCACCAATGAGTGATGTAGTAGTCCCTTTTTCCCCGTTTTACTATGCATCCTATTAACATGTAAAATTATATTAATTTTCCAAAACATTCAGTTAATTATACAGAACAAAAATGAATAAGAACATTAAAAATTCAGTCTGAAAATGGGGCCAAACGTTGATTGCATGATGTTTTCTGGCAGATATCCAGGTTTTTGAAGTTCATTCATTGTCTACCGCTTATCCGACCTATTCTTGGGTCACGGGGAGCCTGTGCCTATCTCAGGCGTCATCGGGCATCAAGGCAGGATACACCCTGGACGGAGTGCCAACCCATCTTCAGGGCACACACACTCTCTCATTCACTCACGCAAGCACACTCTGGGAAAATTTAGAGACACCAATCAACCTACAATGCATGTCTTTGGACTGGGGGAGGAAACCGGAGTACCCAGAGGAAACCCCCAAGGTACGGGGAGAACACATACATGACGGAGGCAGGAATTGAACCCCCAACCCTGGTGGTGTGAGGCAGACGTGCTAAACACCAAGCCACCGTGCACCCCCGGTTTTTTTAAGTTAATTATATTAAACATCAAATAATGGCAGCCTATCATACATCCATTGCACTCTCTATTAATGGGATGGGATGGCAGTAACATTGATAAAAATCCATGTACATAAAATTCCCATATTTCAGTATACAGCTCTGTATAAATGGCATCACTAAACTGGACAAGAGTTGTGATGTCACACTCCGCAATAGTACTAAAGGCACATATGAAAGCAGACTCTCAGGGTTTAAGAATTTGCAGTTTTTCATCCATTTTTCATTTTTTACCTAGCCAACCAAACTTAAATGTTCTAATTTTATTGTGGCAGTTGTATACAATGTTTTACTATAAAAAAGCATGTAGTTATGGTGTCTGTTTTATGCCCAGCAGGGGGCTCACATCCTTCCCATTTCCCATTTCAATACTCACAAGCAGCTATATGCAGTCACGATTTTCTATATACAGAAACCCAACAGTATCCCAACTAATCTATCTTATAACAGACTTGTGGCAATAAAATAATAAATTTTTTATAAATAATTCATGTTTATACTCATTAAAAGGGTTAATGTTACTGTACGAAAGGGTTAACGTTAACGATTAATGATTACTTTATGGCTACACTACGATATCCTACAATATATATATTGGTGCCTTTTGACTAGCACTATGAATTTTGGACAGTTTTCATTTTGAAGTGAAATTTAAAGCAGACTTCTTTATCATCTTGTATTTAAACAGAAATTTTTTGATGTAGACTTTTTTCAGTGAACCATGTGTCAAGTTTGCTAAACAGACATGGTTGTGAATAAGGGTGAAAAAACTGAATTGGGGCTGCTAGTATATTTTTCCCAAGTGTCTGTTTTAGTCCATTTTCCTGGATACCTGTTTGGAGTGTTTTCTGTCAATGAATGGGCCCTACCATATAATATCACCCTCTGGTCCCAGTTCAGCTTGTTGGGTCTATTACTGGCCTGTCGGGCTCCTGGCTGGCTCGCCACTAAAATATCTATCTATAAAAAAGTAATGGGCTCCCACTTCTTTTTCTCAACTGTTTAGAACCATTTATTGCTATTCTATGAAAGGAGTAGTTCACAGCATGGTAAGATAAGTTCTTACTAAGAAAAGAAAAAAGTTCTTTCTTTCTGCCCATTTTGAGCCTGTAACAAACCCACAACTCCTGATGCTCCAGATATGAAACTAACCTAGTGTGAAAATGACCAGAAGTCACTAGCTAGCAGTACAACTAATATTTAGTTAGTGGTATAACTAGAAGTTAGTACACATTATTGTACTGTGTTAAATACTAGATACTAGCCAGGCACTTTATCCTGGCTGTTAGTCTGCCACCTCTGTGGAGGTGAAAAACGAAATGCTAAGCATGGGAGCCAATGATATCGACAGTTATAACATACCCACCTATACAAGAAACAGAGTCCGCTGCCAGCTCATAACCCTGGTTACAGTGGCAGATAAAGGAGCCCATAAGGTTGTAGCACTGATGATCACACGGCTGACTCGCTTGACACTCGTTCACGTCTAAAACAAAGATCATAACAAGTGACAATGCTGAGAGAAAGACATGTTTGATGTAAAAAATAAATAAATAAAAGGCTATGCAAATTAGACAATGGCAAAAATGTGTTGGTAATATATTGTATATAAATATATGTAAATGCATATTATATAAATGCATATTACATATTATTATATATTACCATATTGTAGGGTAGCAAATCAAATCTAAATGTTTTTGTATTATATGAAAAAAAGGCAGGGGGGGCACGGTGGCTTGGTGGTTAGCACGTTTGCCTCACGCCTCTAGAGTTGGGGGTTCGGTTCCCGCCTCCGCCGTGTGTGTGGAGTTTGCATGTTCTCCCCATGCCTCGGGGGTTTCCTCCCCCGGTCCAAAGACATGCATGGTAGGTTGATTGGCATCTCTAAATTGTCCGTAGAGAGTGTGTGTGTGTGTGTGTGTGTGTGTGTGCGTGCCCTGCGATGGGTTGGCACTCCATCCAGGGTGTATCCTGCCTTGATGCCCAATGACGCCTGAGATAGGCACAGGCTCCCCGTGACCCGAGAATAGTTCGGATAAGCGGTAGACGACGAATGAATGAAAAAGGCAAATCGGCGCATTACTGAGCAGTCCTTTTTTGAACACTTTATACTTTGAAAGTACCGCAAAAAAGTCATGTGAAAATATCTTGAATATAAAACTATTTTCTTAAGATAAATCATTGATATTATGCTAAAAAAAACACTAAACAAATACACAAATATATTTGTTGTTTAATCATAATATCAGTGATCGTACTTCCATAATACTTCATTATACTTCGCTAATAAGAAATGCTTTAAACCTAAAATATATGAACCAACCAGTCTCTTCCAAGTACACATGACCATGTAAAAAAAAAAATTTTAATAATGTAAAATAAAACATTGTTTTATACATAAAAATAATCAGAATGTAGGCTAATGTACCAATCCACAACAACAGAAGGGAAAAACAGAAAAAATAAAAAAAAAACTGATTGCACAAGTGTACACATTCTTTTTATATCTGGAGATGTGGCTCTGTTCAGAATGAATGAAGATCTCAGCTGTCATACTGCTGTCATCAACGAAATTATTCTGATTAACCCACAAATTAAGATGAGCGGTTTGTGTAGCATTTTCCAAAACATTAGATGTACCATGGAACAAAATACAGGCAATAAACAACAAATAGAGCAAATGGAGCACAGGAACAGGTGAACTTGCTAAACACTAAGCTTTTTTAAACTTTTCTTGTTTGTTTTTACTTCACAGAATCCTGTCATTGTAACACTGGTGTGTAGACTTTCTATATCCATTTATAATCAAATCATCATGAATATTTTTGCAAGTTTCAGTTGAATTAATACTTCTACAATAATAATTTTTTAAAAAGACACGGACAATCATAGACAAACCCAGTGCAACAGCACCACTGATGATTTTAAGAAACATATACAGGATGCTATGAAGAAGTGAGTCTTGGGCTGATTTCTTTCTAGTGCATACTGTAGATTCATGAAGACTCATCAGTGACAGCTGTAACATGGAGATGTATGCGAAGTTGAAGCACAGTGGTAATGAACATGAACAAGGTGGATTATTTACACCTTTGGAGCAGAAGGGTCCAAGGTTTTTTTTTTTCCCAGTTTGTTGTGTTTAGTATTTGGAGCAAATGTACCATGAACCATTGAAACACATCTCATCTCAATCTGTGCGCACTCATGATGTAATGCATTGATTAAAAATATCGAAAAATAGTTTTATTGTTGAGCTATTGATATTATAATGACCAGGAGACACTGCTAAAAAGTGTACGAGTTGCTTTTAGTGTATTGGTAGAATCAACATAGTATCTCTCGCTCTTTCTCTCTCTCTCTCTCTCTCTCTCTCTCCCTGAGCATAATCACAAAATTTAACACCTCAGTTTTTCTTCTTCTCATCACAAGGGTGCTACAAATTGTGGAAAAAACGCCTGGCCATGAGTTACTAACAGATGTCCTAAAAGTGTAAACAAATGGTGACGGAGGATTGGCTAAAACACACTTTTTATTTGCTTTATTTATACATACACTTCATATCTAATTCCTAAATCTCTTCTTTGGATAATGATGCAAATTTTGAGGCTCATCTCTACCTCTCTTTTTTCTTCCTCACACAATTCAACAAGTTGACCCTAGTTTAACACAGTGTTTGTGTACAGAATCAGAGTGACTGGTTTGACTCACTCACCCACACAGCTGTGGTTGTTGCTGGCCAGCTGGTAGCCAGGGTTACACTCGCAGTAGTAGGATCCTGGGACGTTCACACATCTGTGCATGCAGTAGTGTGACATGAGGCACTCGTCTCTATCTGTGAACACACACACACACACAGGTCTGTTCTGTTGACAGTGTTCCTCAAAACTGTCTAAAAGATTATTTCTCTAGTGTTGAGTGTTTGTGATATTCTTTTGTATGAATAGTAAATATATGCATGTATAATAGATGTTGATTACGTTTCCATTAGAGCAGCTCTTACACTAGTGTTGGCAGGTTTAAATAAATGTATTTGTTCTCATACCTTATCATTGCTATAGTAATAATTAATTCATTGGGATTTATAAGGTAGATGAACACATAATTTCTGCCCCGTGCACACAAGCACCAGTTCAAGCACCAAATTAAAAATTGTGTTCACTGGTAAATAACTTTAGGACCTGGGTGGCAACAGTAACACGACTTCATGTCAAAATAATGTTTTATTCCATATTAATCTAATCATATACAAATTTTTCATCTAGTAAAGGTACAAATCATAATCTAGTACTATTTTTGTCTGAGTTTTACATGACTCACTCTCATAACTATACAATCCCCTCCAAAAAGTAAAAAATGGCTTGCTTTTCTCCCATACACAGCTCTTCACAGGTCTTCATGTTGGTTTATCATTTTAACACCAAGTGCAGTCTTTACAGGTGAAACCCATGGCTCAGATTAACATTAGACATTCAAAGCTATTAATGTTTTAAATAATCCATTATCACAAAGCACACCTGGTTACAAGAAACACCTGTCAGTCACGTGTTCCAATATTTTTTGAACACATGAAAAATGGATGGGTTTAAACAAAACACGCCATGATGTAAAGTTATTTAACACATCTAGATGTAAATATAAGAAATGGAAAGCTGAAATTTGTATCTATTGTCTCGTATTTATTTTATGATCTCTTTTTTTACATAGCAAAAACAAAATTATTATCCTTGCAGTTTTAATACTTTTGCATGGGGATTGTACCTTTCCTAGTAATTTCTCTGTAGTTACTGAATAATTGATAGGCGGTAGTATATTTTAGAACTGAATAATATGCCAAGAGAGGGTGTAATTTGAAGAAATGTTATCTCAAGCAACTCAAAAGAAGTACACTACTATAGTGTGGGCAAAACTCACTTATGTGAATTAACTAGTGCAATTTTTTAATCAGTCTGATTGACTGATTCCAAGTATTCATGACTCTTTCGGCATTGTTATCTGACACAGTTAACCGGAATTCTGTAAAAGGGTTGCTAGGCTGCTCAAACATCATAAAGAGGTGATATTAGCAAGCTAGCAAGCTAACATATGCTCACTAGTTAAAACCTCTGGTCACTGCTGGTGTGCGTATTTTTATTACACTATGTGGTGATATATGGTGTAACATTTCATCAGAGGTATGTACTCAGCAATGAGTTTGGTAGGGCACATCCAAAACATATTAATGTACTCTATTACATAGGTCAAAATACAGGCACTTTTTAAAACAATTTACAGAGGCAGGATTCTCACCTACACATTGGTCACCGTTCTTCTGATATCCTGGTGGACACTGGCACAGGAAAGATCCTCGGGTGTTGTAGCAGATCTGATCCGAACTGCATGTGTGCCTTCCTGTATTACACTCATCTATATCTGCACACACACACACACACACACACACACACACACACAAACACAAACACAAACACAACAAATTTTATGAACTAATATTTAGTCATGTTATACTGGTTTCTGTACATGCACAATTGTATTCGGTTCCCTCCTGCCTCCTAGAAACATGTCAGTAGGTGGATTGGCTGAGATAAAATGTGTGTGTGTGTGTGTGTGTGTGTGTGTGTGTGTGTGTGTGTGTGTGTGTGTGTGTGTGTGTGCTTCCGAGCCAGTTTGTCCAGTTTGTATTCCAGTCTCATGTTAGTCCAGGACAGGCTACGGGTCCACCAAACCATAAGCAGGATGAACTAGTTAATGAACGTGAATGAATGAGTGAGTGAGTGAGTGAGTGAGTGAGTGAGTGAATGAGTGAGTGAGTAAATGTGAGTAAGTGAGTAAGTGTATGAGTTAGTGAGTGAGTGAATGTGTGAGTGAATGAATGAGTGAGTAAGTGAGTGAATGAATGAATGTGTGAGTGAGTTAGTGAATGTGTAAGTGAGTGAGTGAGAGAGTGAGTAAATGTGTTTTATGAGTGAGTGAATGAATGAGTGAGTGAATAAGTGAGTGAGTGAATAAGTGAGCGAGTGAGTGAGTGGGTGAATGAATGATTGAGTGAGTGAATAAATGTGTAAGTGGTGAGTGAGTGAATGAGTGAGTGAATGAATGTGTGAGTGAGTGAATGAATGAATTTGAGTGAGTGAGTGAGTGAGTAAATGTGTGTGTGAGTGAGTGAATGAATGTGTGAGTGAGTTAGTGAATGTGTAAGTAAGTGAGTGAGTGAATAAGTGAGTGAGTAAGAAAGTGAGTAAATATGTTTTATGAGTGAGTGAATGAATGAGTGAGTGAATGAGAAAGTGAGTGAGTGAGTGACTGAATGAGTGAGTGAATAAATGTGTAAGTGGTGAGTGAGTGAATGAATGAGTAAGTGAGTGAATGAGTGAGTGAATAAATGTGTAAGTGGTGAGTGAGTAAGTGAGTGAATGAGTGAATAAATGTGTAAGTGGTGAGTAAGTGAGTGAATGAGTGAATAAATGTGTAAGTGAGTGAATGAATGAATTTGAGTGAGTGAGTGAGTAAATGTGTGTGTGAGTGAGTGAATGAATGTGTGAGTGAGTTAGTGAATGTGTAAGTAAGTGAGTGAGTGAATAAGTGAGTAAGAGAGTGAGTAAATGTTTTATGAGTGAGTGAATGAATGAGTGAGTGAGTGAGTGTGAGTGAGTGAGTGAGTGAGTGAGTGAGTGAATAAATGTGTAAGTGATGAGTGAGTGAATGAATGAGTGAGTGAGTGAATGAGTGAGTGAATAAATGTGTAAGTGGTGAGTGAGTAAGTGAGTGAATGAGTGAGTGAATAAATGTGTAAGTGGTGAGTGAGTGAGTGAATGAGTGAGTGAATAAATGTGTAAGTGATGAGTGAGTGAATGAATGAGTGAGTAAGTGAGTGAATGAGTGAGTGAATAAATGTGTAAGTGGTGAGTGAGTGAATGAATGAGTGAGTAAGTGAGTGAATGAGTGAGTGAATAAATGTGTAAGTGAGTGACTGAGTGAGTGAGTGAATAAATGTTTAAGTGGTAAGTGAGTGAGTGAATGAATGTGTGAGTGAGTGAGTGAATAAACATGTAAGTAGTGAGTGAGTGAATGAGTGAGTGAGTGAGTGAGTGAATGAATGAATGAGTGAGTAAGGTTTTTGGAAAAAATACTGGATTTCACTTAATACACTACACATATCTCTGTGGAAACTTCCTCTTGTGTTTAAATATCCACCTGGAGTTTTGAACAAAACACTGTACATCATTCTGGACCATCTGTACAGATTTATTTACCATGTAATCAGCAAGGAACTATGGTGAGAAGGTATTTTATGGCCATACAAGACAGGAAATGCTAGGTCAATTTTCAGTTCTTAGGTCTCTATCCTTTTTAAAAAAAAATGTAATATATCAAAAATTTATTACAGTACATTCTATATAGATTCTGTAATATATATTACAACATATTGAAATAGATTCCATATTCATACAGACAGCAGATCAGTGTTTCCAGCCCATAGAGAGGTGTGGTAGGATGTTCAATGAGGCTGATCATATTTCTCCCTAGTGGTTGCTTAACTGTGTGGGGAGGCTTCTGAGGTTATCCGTCATGCTTCAGTGAAGATTCATTTCATTTTCTATAAAGCTAGCCAAGATACAAGTCCATACACATGTTCTTACACGCATACAGTATAGATACACATAAAAAGGCTGATACGCAAACACTCAAAACAACATTCGGTTTACAATAGAAAGCTGACTGATGCTTGTATGAACTAAACAAGACTTACATCAGAAAAGGAAAATGGAAATTCCAAAAATATCCAGTTTTGACACTAGGCTAAAGAGGAAAAATATAAGATTTGTGATCTGACCATGACATCCCAAAAATATTTTGGCCCCACCCCTTATCAAGTTTTTCCTTGGCCTTTCTCATAGAACCAAGTGACCAAGATGACCTGGTAGTCCTCCACTATTTAGAGAAGCTCAGCCACACTGATGGAATCCCCATATCACAATAACGTCCTAATATTTGACAGTAATGTAATGAACAGCACACAAAAACAGTATTGGTACAATCGAGAATTGAGATTGAGATTGGAATTGCTGACACTGCTCTCAATTGAGGATGATAATTCTTTAACTCACAATAGACCACATAGGCTGCAGTAAAGCACCATTAGTCCATAAAATCTCATCAAGGGTAGATGGTAAGATGGTGAACCAGGGTGATTCTTCACTTAATGACACCCAGGCGGTAACCATAGTACACAGAAATAACATTTAATGCAAGAAGGTGCCTCTATTTTCATGTAAGACTATGCCATCACATACCTAGTAGACTACCCTGTATCTGCAAAACCCCCTTATGTTGTTCGCTAAAAGTCATTTGTAGGCCGGTTATCATCTACACTTAGCTCTTGAAAAATCTGGAACCAAGGTTTGGGAAACTGGGCACATTCTTATGTATTGATACTATAAGTTTATTGTATGTTTATGTGCTGAGATGCCCGTATCTTTTACAGGAAAGGTGAGTACAGAATCAGTGTTTGAACTCTGGCCCCCAATGTGTGGCCACTTGGAATTTCTAAATATTTTTAGATTTCCTCCATTTTATTGTATTTGATAGCTTAAAAATAACCAGCCAGTTTAACCATTTAACAGTTTAATCTATAGCTAGATTTTATGGGTTTCACAAATTTGTGGGGTGGACCCCCAAGTTTAGTAACTGTAAACGCTGTTCTGGTGTTATCAAGGGGAGTCGCTCATCAACCACATATGTTCATATATTATTTTGATAAATTGAAAAGGTGGCCAGTAAGGCATTTTAGTGCTGTAGCCTGGCACAGGGCCTGGCAAAAACATTCGTTCTGAAACCCAGCTTTGACAGAACAGTGTGATAATGGTGCCTAAAGGTAACCTGCTGCCTCAAATATCTAGTTCATATCTTAAACACCTGAGTTCACAAAACAACAGTCCAGGTCCTAATAGCATGTCATAGCTTGGGGGATGTGGTAGCTTAGCGGTAAAGGCATTAGACTACTGATCAGATTGTTTTGAGTTTGAATCCCAGGTTTACCAAGCTACCACCACTGGGCTGAGCAAGGCACTTAACCCTTCATTCTAGAAAATGAGATACAGTGTAAGTCGCTCTGGATAAGGGCGTCTGCCAAATGCCTAAAATGTAGTAGCAGGTGGCAAAAAGTGTTTCTTCAGGTACTGGCAATTGTCTTGGTGCTTCAGCTCCCATTGTATGGAGTACTCACTCCAGTAGTGATCACCAATTGTAGATCTGTACCCATACCAGACAGACAGTATTACTCTCATGTACTTTCAAGTATCAATCATTCTGTAGGAGTTAGAAGGTGGAATCGGTCAGAAATCATTAGGAAGTGGGTGGGAATGGAATTAAATATAGGCCTACATACACCTTTAGCTTTAACATTGCACTAAAGTGTGACATAGCATAATCTATTTCAGTATACTTTAGTGAACAATTTTTTTTTAAATTGGGGAAAGAAGTACAAGAGTTGAAGTTGCTTTCGACTGCTCCCTGTTCGGGTTCGCCACAGCGGACCGACTGGTCCGCACAACAACTTGGCACAGGTTTTTACGCCGGATGCCCTTCCTGCCGCAACCCTCCCATTTTATTAATCCATCAAAATGCATTTTCACAGCTTGCAGACCATTTGAATAGAAACATATCTGATGTACAGTGAGTTCATTTTCACTCAGCACAGGAAGTGGGATCCTAATCCTGCGAAGTCTTTTCCATGTACACTTTGCAAAGGTCATCACAAATCTGCAGCCCTAGAAAGCTCAAGCCAGTAACTGTTTCCATTTACACATCATGTACTTTTCAACAATGTCAACAACGACATCCTTCTCATGATGTGTTCTATGTAATGTGTTAACAGTTACTAGTGTTTATACTGTATTAACATGAAGGAGGATGGAATATCAAAATGTATAAACATGCTATTTTAGACCTAGTGGATTACAAGTAGTACTAAATTCTAGAAACTTCTACAAAATTAAATTTAGTAATGATTAAAAGGCAGTACACCAAGAACTCAAACCTAATCGATATCACTAGGATGAATACCAGCAAGTAAACTGAACTCATGTTTTTGATTCCTGCACACTCACCTGATTCATTCCTTGGCTTGAGTTCAAAGTGCAATAAAAAAAAAAAAGAAAGAAAGAAAGAAACTGCTCAGGTTACACTGAAGCTTCCAAAACTCTCAGGTTCTCCGACCGAACACTCTGGATAAATTGCTGATATACTTGTTGAGACGAGTGAAAAAATGCATTCCGATGTCAACATAAAAAGTTACTTTAAGATTAAATAGAAGAAAAAGATTGGGGTGTTGGTAGACTACATTAAGAAAGATGAACTGTAAAAGATTAAAGGCGACTGTCATTTTCTGTAATGTTAGAGCTGATATATTACAGAATAGTAAACAGTTTAACTTACGCAGTAAAAGTGAAAGACGGACATGAAAAAAAAACCTTCTGAACATCATTTAAAACCTCATTTTACCTACCCTACCATACCATATCCTTACATGACTGAAGCAGTGGGAGCTCAAGTGGTTAAGGCTCTGGGGTGTTGATCAGAAGGTCGGGATTGCCAAGCTACAACTGTTGAGCAAATGAGCAAGGCCCTTAACCCTCTCTGCTGCATCATAGCTGCCCCTGTACTCTGACCCCAACTTCCTCAGCTGGGATATGCGAAGAAAACAATTCCACTGTGCTATAATGTATGTGTGGTGATAACAATAAAGGCTTCTTTTGCCTTGTCTAATCTAACGTACGCTCTACTAACCTAATCTATCATAACCTTGTAGACTTACAGCTTTCATTCAGCACTTTTCATTCAAATATGGCTAAGAACCTACTACCTTTACAGGAAGAGGCCATATTATATTACGCTCAGTAAACACACACATTTACTTGCCGGTAGGGTTTTTAAAAGACATGATGAAAATGGTGTAGTCATTTTGCGTGATTGTAATGTCATTTGTTAATGTTTACCTAGACCACCTATCTACTTCAAGTTTCTCTAAATCCATATTTCGTTAGGAGAAACTTGTTAGGCTGTTGATTGTACAATTAAATAACAATATCATGTACGATTTTGGTAAAGAATTAAGAAAATGCAATCTTTTAATCTACATTTATAGCATTTGTCAGATGCTTGTGTCTAGAGCGACTTGCATTTTTATCGCATTTTATACAACTGAGCAAGTGAGGGTTAAGGGCCTTGCTCAGGGGCCCAACAGTGGCAGCTTGGTGGACCTTGGATTCAATCTCATAACCGTCCAATCAGTAGTCCAACACCTTAGTCTGATTTTCACAGCAATAACAACATTGAATCTTTTCACACAACAAGATGTTCAACCCAAGGTCAAGATGTGATGTGCAGTTACCTACCCTGTGTAGCAAATACCTATAAACAGGCTAATTTTCTTTGCTAAACACTATACTAGATGTACTTCATTAGACTGGAAATATATCAGACAAAATGAGGTCAATTATATAGACTAAGATCATTTCGTTTTGTTGTAATTTGTGAATATATATGTTATACAGCAATGTCCAACGTTTCAAATGTGCTAGTCCTGCACAAATTATCCTAAAATTAACAATATCCTAACAATTTTTGCTTTAGCTCCAGAAAAGATGATCTATCTTAATCACTTTTTGAACCCCCAGGTGACTAGTAACAGTAAACACGCCTACATGGCACATGTTATAACACACAGAACTCATGATTGTGTCAGAAATCAGCTGTTGTGTTGTATGGTCTGGGATGCTTTTCTGCTCAGCGTGGTTATAACGAGTGGTTATAACTGTTACGAGTGTAACAGTTCTGTGTCAAACTCTAGACAGTATTGTGCATGAACATCCCAGGAGATCAGCCGTTTCCAGTCTGTCTGACACCAGCAACGATGACACGGTCAAAGAGACTGAAATCACATTTTTTCGTAATCTTATGTTTGGTTTATTAAAACTGTGTTTGAAATCAGCTATTGTTTATCTCACTTAACAGTGGCAAGGGACAGAGCAGCCTGGCAAACACACACACACACACACACACACACACACACACACACACACACACACACATGCACACACAAAGTGTGTGAGAGTGATGTCATATTTTGGCCACTGGCCCCACCTGGAGTCTTAAGTCTGAGTAAACACAGCTCAAAGCCCCACTTGGTCCTCGTTCCATTTGCGCCTCCCAAAAGCTCCCAAACCTGGGATGACCTCCCACTCGGCCACCAGGAGAGAAGAGGAAAAGAGAGGAGGGAAGTACTCGGATAGCGTGAGCAAGCCCTGTGAATGTTTGTGGAAAAAGTGAAGAGTATTCTCTCTCCCCCAATTTGTTCCTTTCCCCATTTTGTCTAAGGCTAATGTTTCATTTAATCAATTCAGTTCTCATGGATAAAATGTACTTATATCTGACTTTGTCTCAGGTATGCAGCTACTAAAATAATGTCCTTTTTTTTTTTTTTTTAAATGAACTGTCCAACCCAGCCACTTTATTAGGAACACCATACTAATTCTGGGTCGGACCCCCATTTGTTCTTAGAACAGCCTCAAATCTTCATGGCATGAATTCAACAAAGTGTTTCAAACATTCTCTTAAACTTTCTGGTCCATGTTGACATGATTGCATAATATAATTGTTTTAGATTTGTCAGCTGCACACTCATGCTGTGAATCTTCCGTTCTACCACATCCAAAAAGCGCTCTATAACATTCAGTAGGAAGTAGCCATTATTAGATGGATAAATTGTTAACGGATGTACATAGTCAGAACCAAAACACAAATAAAGGGACACAATGTCTGCAAAGAAAGCAGATAACAACACAACACAAGGTAGTTTGGGTAAATGGATTCATGCAGTTGGCACCAAATTCTAATCCGGCAGATGCAAGATGCAGGTTGCAACAAATATTCAAAACAGTTTCCTGTTCTTGGCTGAAAGGAGCAAGTTTGTAACCTATCAACCCATTAAGATTCAATGTGTCAATCATTCTGAGATACTTTCCTGCTCACTGTGGTGTTCACACAGTTGCTTCCACTTGCAGAACTGCTGGATGCCCAGTTCTGTGTAAACCTCTAGACACTGTTGTGCATCAACATCCCAGGAGAACACATGTTTCTGAAATACTCAAACCAGTCTATCTGGCATAAACAGCCATGACACAGTCACTGAAATCACATTTTTCCCTATTCTGAGGAACATTAACATACCTGCATCTGCATTGAACTACTGCCACATGATTGGCTTATTAGATAACTGCATACTCATGCAGGTGTAGGTGTTCCTAATAAGTGGCCAGTGAGTGTATAGTACTGCTTAGTTAAACAAAGAAAAAGAAGCCAACCTAGGCAACCAGGGCATGCTACAATATTTAATTGAGTAAAATCCCTATGATGAAGCTAGCTTGACGATCCAACTGTGGTGAGTCATGAGTCACTTCCTTTGCTGTACAGCTGTCAATCTACACTTTGACGCTCCCAGTTGCCCTATGGTTTTAAACACATCCGTTTACACTGTAATGGAATTCAGAGGATATCCAGCTGCCCTGTGTCCTTTTCCCCATGAAACCTCAAACCTCATGCCAATTGTTTTTTTGGCTACAACGCCCATGTAATGTTTTTTTTTTCCTCCAACAGATATGCACTGACATGATAGAACTAGCTGTGTTCACGCACTGGAAGGCATTCGGTTTGTGTTTTCTCTGAACTATTGTAATGGAAAGAGGGATATTGTCCAAAACATGACTTAAGTCATCTTATTTACACAATTTCTTGAATAGTGCAAGTATTCCCTGGAATAAAAACTATGAGCGAGGACAAAATATGCAAAGTTGTACATCTTGTACATTTCACATCAATTCATGTGCCTGTCATGTATTAACCTTAAGGGGATACTTACTTACTTCACGAGAACTTTAAACACCTTTAAAAGTGTTAGCACTCGACAGGACAAAGCAGATACAGCTCCTAAAGGAGTATTAACAGGATATTTTATGACACGTGTCGAGTTGCTACACATGATGAGGGAAATCTTGAATTTTGTGTTGCATCATGAAACCATTTACCTTCTTTCCTACTCCCTGTGATCTAATCTCTTCAGATTTTCAATTCTTTTATTTGGCTTTTAGTGACAGATAAGGCTTCCCAAACACGGCCTTTAGTAAGGAAGAGTGAAGATCAATTTCAAAGTGAAAACAGAAATCTTTCCCTGGCGCCGCTACAGAAATGCCTCTCTCCAGTTCATGACCTAAAATAAAATCAGGTCCAGAGCATCTCAGATGGACAAGAAGAATTAACATTCCGAATGATCCACGGTCTATTGACCTTTTCCTGGCCAGTGGAATTTTTGGGATGCTTTGATGCTTCACTGGTCTACATGAACAGTTTCGGATACAAATGCCTTCTATCAACCAAATAGAACTGACATCAATTTGGGTCTTGGGAAAGAGAGATAGTCATCATACTGAAGAACCATATGAGAACAATTAACTAACACATTCACTGCAAGTGATTGGTGATGATTTTATTGGCATGATTTTCAAATTGTATCGTATCCACTGTTTTTTTTTTCTTCAGAAGACCTTCAAAATCTTGTTTCTTTTATATCATATTTGATAGAACATACATTTCAGGAAAAATATGACATTTCTGGTGCCGAGTGGAGGCCATAGTTTAATCTTCATACAAGTATAGAGGAATGTTATACCAAATATTAAGCTATTACAGAGGTATCTTCAGAATCTTCTTAACCACACCCAGGATTTCAATCCAGGGCACACACACACACACACACCATAGGCTTGTATTTAGACCTAATCCATTAATTCACACTGAGAAACTCAAGGAGGAATCTCGTAAAGATGGATCTTTTCAGAGAAAGGTTAGGAAAATCTCCAGGAATGTTACTGCAGTTGAGTATAAGATGTTCTTGACATAGTTAATATCCTGGCTTGATAATAGGAGAACAATTATGTAATTAAACTGAATGTAGATTTTAGATTCTTAATGAGCAAGCCATTGGCAACAATGGCAAGGAAAATCTACCTGAGACGACATGAGGTAGAAACTTCATGAAAAGAAACCAGACTCAAAACTGAAACTCAGTCTCTCCTTGGTGATACAATTATATAAAAATATTCAGATAATACTGTGTTGACAGTGTTTAGAACAGCTGCTTTGGGGATAGTGACCTTTAATAAGACCACAGCATTTCTCCAACCCACAGTACTAACACAACCATCCATAATAACACTTCTTTCCACCCAACCTCTTGCAAATCCTCATGTTGCAAAACCTTCTAACTTGAATTACATCATAACATGGGCCAACAACCAGTAAACATGCTAACAGAAGGTGGGCAGTGCCGTCAAGAATAAACAATACCTCCCGCATTGTGCAATACAATCAGTCCAGCACAGTTTCTAGAAAGTTCCTGGGTAATATGGACTCTCTTCCTGAAAGAGGAGGGCATACTGGATGGTTCTTTTGACTCAATGCCAGATTTGTTGGTTTGGTTGGCCAGATGACTCTGGCACAGTGCTGAGGAACAGAAAGATCAACAATTTCTCACATGCAGGGGCAGGAAGCAGCTGGAGTCCGGCAAACACAGCCCAATAATAACAACAACACTGCATGCTTACAGGCAGAATCCTATTCAACTCCTAGACTCTTTTCTTTCCACTATTATTCGAATTAAGCTTAATGTCACAGAACATGAAAATATGCAATGCTGTATTATAGATAGCCATAGAACAAGGACAGAATAGAGACAATAGAGACAAGTGTTTAAATAATATTCAGGACAGTGAGAATATTAAAAACAGATACAGTGAGGGCTTTTTTAAAATTCTCTTGTTTTCTTTGAAATAGCTAGATAGTTAACATTAACAGTCATGCAGTAAACAATAAAAAAAAAAAAGCTATGTTAGGACGTTTTTTTGGAACACGGATAATGATGCTTTTGCTGATTGCTTGCTATTTAATATTGGCTGATGCTAGCTATTAAGCTAGAATACCAATATCTGAGGTCAGCTGTAATGCTCCATCAAAATGGCTATATGTTTTGAGCATTTTAAGTTAAGTAGCCTTTATTTGCACAGTGAAATTCTTTCAAATATCCCATCCTTGGCAGGTTAGGGGTCAGAACACAGGGACCACCATAATGCAGCACCCCTGGAGGAGGGGTTGTGGGCCTTGCTCAAGGGCCCAGTGGTGGCAGCTTGGCAGTGCTGTGGCTTGAATCTCAATCTTCTGATCAACAACCCAAAGGCTTAACCATTTGAGCTACCAATCACAGTTATATAAAAACTGGAGAATGGGGTTTTGTCTTGCGACACAGCTTCTTGGTGAAACAGAAGCTTGTTACAGCTAGCATTTATCGGTATGTTACTAAAATATATAATTAAGTTACTACCATTATTACTAGCAGCTAACTACTCCACAGCTATATATGACATACTGTATATATATATATATATATATATATATATATATATATATATATATATATATATGACAACAATAAACTGCATATGGTATTCCACTCTAAATTAGCTTTTTTTCCTCTAACAGCATGTTCTTCTCAGTAAATAATAACGTACCTTCAAGGTAAAGGTTTCTGAAAAATAAACAACAATGACATCTGGAATTTCTTCAAACACTTAGCTTCCTCTTTTGGAAATTGAGTCTCTCTAACACATGGTCTGAAAATACTAATGAATCAAAGTAGCAATTGTCTACTGGGGCAAAAAAATTGCCATTTTGTTTACCTAGAGCTGACCTAGTGAAATCATAACCATAAGCACTATAGGAGTTGCAGCAAAAACAATGCCGAAGTGGAGAGACACCAAATATTTACCCACCAAATCTGTTTCTGGTCATGACCTCAACATTCTTGGAGGTTATAAATTGTGATAGTTATCTTCGTGGTGAGTCATTTCTTCCATGCTTTTGTGCAAATGGGAAGAAATTCCATAACCAGTTGCACATAAGCCTCTCTTAAGAACACGGTGTGGTAGTCTGTGCTAAAAAAAAAAAAAAAAAAGAGTGCTAATTTGTGTTTGTCACGGCAATAATACAAGAGTAAACTCAAAGATGTTCAAGATCACTTGGCGTCAGAGGTAAGAAATGTTAAACATCACTTAGAAATGATTCTCCACAGGATCATCCGAGCCAAAGGTATGAGGTTTTGGATAGTTTCGACTACAGGCAGTAAGATGATGGCTGCTTCACACTGCAATTATAGCAAAGTTGCATGGGTCACAAATATTAAACCCTATAGGATTGTGGATATTCATGAAAGGCTTGATAAAAAAGAAGACTATCAGCTATTCACTGGGGAAATTCTATTATTAAGGTGGTTTTAATTTAGGCATAGAGCTGGGCAGCTGTGGGTCAAGAACCCAACCACAGTCTTGGTTTTGGAACTACAACCTTCCTGTGATGTAAAGCTACCACTACCCTCATCTCTGACTTCATATAGCTGGCTATACCTGACTATGCTCTTAAACTTGTAAAATACTAAAACTAATTCCGATTTTCTGACAAATCTAAAGAATATAGATGGAACAAATAGTGTTTAACTCATTTCCAGTACCTTATGTCAAAAAACAGATGACACTATGCTATGTCAATAGAGGAACTAAAAAAAAAAAAAAAAAAAAATATATATATATATATATATATATATATATATATATATATATATATATATATATATATATATATATAAATTTGTTTCATTCGTCATTATTGGTGCTGATTGATTGTTAGTTAGGAAAAATAAGACTTGGAGGAGACCGACATCACCATGGAAGTAATAGAACCCTGACGTCATGAGTAGAAGGATGCTATTTACTCGGGTCTGCAGGACATGGATGTGGATTCCAGCCCATTCATAGGTTACTGGAAATGAAAACTTGTGGAGCTGCAGAAGTATGAGGCAGTCATTTTTCTTGTCATTCAAAAGCCACACGTTTTTGTTCTCATTAACCTTAGCAATGCCAATCCCTCTCCAGTACAGTATTTTACATTTTCCCCCCAGTTTGGTCATTTGTTATTACATGACAGCTACTAACTGGGGAGGGTGAGGACTACAAGAGTTTCCTTTTAGACAGGTGAAGCCGGCCAAACACATGTATTCAAACTGTTTCTCCTGCTGCATCATAGGGCAGCGTAACATATTCTGTGTTCTGTTCTCTTTTGTTTACATGAGCTCACAGACCCATGACTGGCTAATGTCACTGTGATTGAGACGAAAGAGAGAGTATGCCATCTCTTACAGATATTCAACACAACCAATTTTATTTCTTTTGGGGTTGAACATGCAGCTTGAACTCATAACTGCCTTCAGTAGTTGGGAGAATGGACTGATTTGGTGCTTACAGTACACATCCTTATGTCTGTGGTTTGAACCCAGCCCAATAGATTGGTAGCTCAATGGTTAAGGTTTTGGGTTACTGATAAGAAGATTGCAGGTTCAAGCCTCATTGCTGCCACAGTTATCAGCTGTATCATGGCTGCCACCAGCTCCCTAACAAGCTAAAATATGTGAGGAAAAATTGCAGTGTTGTAACATGTGACAAATAAAGGTTTTACATAATGAGAAAGTCAACCAGTGACTATACATAACCCCTTGTTCTAATCTGGAAGAAAAGTGGTGGGCTGAGTGAGGTTCTGATCAAGCTATTTTACTTTTCTCTACAGTTGATTGAACATAAAAGTTCATTACTATCTCCAGCATCTACAGCAGAGTTCCATGAGCTGGAAAATAAATTCCTTGTCTTCACAGCTCCATTTGGATTATATTAGTATAATACAATCCTTCAGGCCAACAACATTCACGAGAATGATATATTTTTTTTTAACCTTCCTGTGTGGCCACATACTTGTCTTTGCTCCAAATGAGCAGTTAGCTCTTTAGAGACTTAAAAACAGTGCTTCAGAAGCTTCAGGCACTTAACTTAAAGTTAGCACAAAAGAAGTGCCACTTCATGAGAACATCTGTTATGTTCTTGGGGCAAAATATTAGCAACAATGTTATGGAAAATAGGATAGTTATTCCATCTCAGTCTTATATACATGGTCTTCTATCAACAATTTTAATTCTTTGTCCACTCAGACATTAGACTTGAATAAGACAGGATAAAAGACTGTAGAAAGACAAGTGTGTTTTAAGGAACAAGCTCCTGAGTGTAGGGAAGCTTTCAGACTTCTACTAGACCCTCCATGGTGTCAGTAGATGCTCTCATTGCACTCACAGTAGCTTTTGCTAGCAAATCATTCAATTATGCCCCATCTTGGATTTTTTTAATACTCAATCAAAATGGACGATCTAGTTATGCTTAATCACCAGTTAGAGAAAATAACCTGCTGACTTACATCCTTTTAGTTGGATGCTTCATCTAGCTGGAGGACATGAAATGCACCCAATGCCATATTAACAAAATAGGTAAAGAGGGCACTGGAAAACATGGTTTATTCCCTGCTTCCAAAAACCTAGCAGGGATTATCGTAATTGTTCCATTCTATTCAATAGAACAGGCTTCTGTAACCTCATGCAATCAGTCATAGGTGCATATTCATGTGTGTGTGTGTGTGTGATTAACGCTGACCTAAACCAGTTCCTGGCTGGATTTCCACCCAAAGACGATGAGTAAGCATGGCATAAGCATTATTCGATATCTAGAGGTTTCTTTATAAAGAAATTTATGAAGACTGACATAGTGGGTGTATGTTCCAGAGGCACACTAAGCACAATATAAAGCTTGTTAAGCACTAATAGCACATAAGAAAGCTGTCCAAAAGAAACACACCTCTGATTAAAACAAATTTGCTGAGAAATCAAAGCCGAGGCTCTGTGATTCTCTAATGACTCACTAAGACATTACCCATTTCAGCAAAAAGGGTGTTTTGTTTTTTTTTATTCCAGATGTAATGCATTTAAAAATAATGTTCATTTGAACATCATCAGAATATCCAATCAACTAGCGTTACTGCCTTAACAAACAACCTACACTAAATGGAGAAGAAAATGAAATGAAACACGTTAATGTAGAAAAACAAATTCTCAACACGGCTAAAGGTGTAGTGAGCTTATTAGCTGCCTAATAGGTTTTTTTGTGGTCTTCTTTTTAAGGAGGTTCACACTGCTTGCCAAAAAGCACAAAGTCATTTATTGATGTTCTGCTATAATTTGGTCCTTTTGCCCTACGTAGCTGGTCTACCTAAGATCATTTCCTGTTTTACAAAGTCTATAAACCAGAATGGGAGGAATGAGCTGCGTCTAACACATAGTTTTCTCCATGACTGGATACTTATCAAGCCAGAGTGCAAAAAAAGGTGTAAATATTTATCTTAAAACAGTTTAAAATTTTTGTAAAACCTCCTACAGTATGTGTTCTTCAAGCCAGATCCTACAATGAAGATGAAAAATGACATCATCATCCAGAAAACGGAGAAACAGAAAGATTATTCAAAGTGAGCTTGAGTTCATTTGGATATATTGTCCATCAGTATGTTTTGTTTTTGTTTGCCACTTTTGTATGTGTAGCTATCCTGTGAGTTTTGTGTGACACCATGACACCATCCTTCTATAGATGAGCATCGTA
Source organism: Hemibagrus guttatus (assembly GCA_033459395.1). Lineage (NCBI taxonomy): Eukaryota > Metazoa > Chordata > Actinopteri > Siluriformes > Bagridae > Hemibagrus > Hemibagrus guttatus. The sequence continues at coordinate 8,804,477 of JAUCMX010000029.1, read as the reverse complement.
ACAATATCGTAACTGCCTTTCTGCTGTCTTTTCGATGTGGTAAAACAGGGTGTAGTAAATGTAACAGACAAAGTGAGCTTGTTGACTGCTTCAATCATACCATTAACCCAACAGATGTGCTTGCCCACGTGCCTGGAACTGCATTTGCCTGGAGTTGGCACTCCAAAGCCATCTGTGTACCTACGGTGATGCTAGGCCCTCCCTCAGAAGGACACAAATCACACACACACACACACACACACACACACACACAGCCTCTGCACCTTTTTAAACCTATAACCATCAGCAATGCCACCAAGCTATTATGTTCTAAAGCATCTTCATCTGTATGTAATTAAAGAGAGCCTTGATGCCCGGTGAGGTGCTGACTTATGACTAAAATAAACCCTTGAAGCATAACAGGGTGACCACAGACCACAGCAGGAAAAAGAGCATGCCAGCTGCATCATCCATCACAGCTCTCGTTTGAGCTGCTCTGCTATCGACTTTGTAATTTGCCGTAGTTGTGGCGGAATTGTTCGGCGCAAATCGGCGCTGCATGATTCAGCATCCGCAGGATGTTTGATGCCTTCATTATTTTCCAAGAACACATGGTAGATGTAGAACATGCACCATTCCCATCAAAGGATACTGAAAGCAAGCCAAGAATATTAGACCTGAGGCCACCAATAGGAGAGAACTTTGGAGCAACACTGGAAAATAGGTTAAATTAGGGTGCTTTCCCCCCTAATTTGTTGTGTTATTCTTTTCACTTAGATGTGTTATCTTCCATTAGACACGGCTAAAGCCAGCTGTTGAGCTTCGAAGGTCTTTCTCAGGTTTTATGTGTTTTTCATGGAAGACTGAATGGAGTTCTCTATGCAAAGCTGTAAAGTAATTACCTCACCTTCACTACCGTTAAAACGGCTGCATTTTACATGTCAAGAGACATGGCCTGAAGTTGTCAAAGTTACCTCATAGCTGAAGACTGGTATATGTCAAGACACTAGATCAAGCACAGATTTTGCGATTCTGACTATTACATTCAGATTTCAGTGAATAATTTACATACTAAGTGCATAGTAGCTACTCTAATTTGCCATTTTATCATCACAGCTACATGTTAGTGCACTCTGCTGGACATGGTTAGCCTCCTCTACCTTGTCCCTTACTGGAAAGAGATCACCATAGCACTGCCACTGCTCCTGGTATATATGAGTATATAGAGTATGTGTGCCCAAATTTTAGATTGAAAAATACAGTGTATTATGCATGTGTCAAAGGAAGTGGTCAGTAAGAGCACAGTATTTAAAAAGCAAACCTAGGAGCAAAGCTGCACTTAATGCATATCAGTACCACACACACACACACACACACACACACACACACACACACACACACACACACACACCAGAGTCACTGCTGTGTCACTGATAATGATTTCCCACATCTGGCCCTATGGGGGTTCCCTTATACAGAGGGACAGGGAAGTGGGCTGACAAATTAAAGCATGCATTAAACGTGTACCTAGAAAGATGCCCACAGTTTTACCAAGTAATATATTGAGTGAAAGCTGTAATACTGACTAGATTGTACATTACTTACATTAATAAAGATTTTAGATAAGACTGATTATAATAACAAGTAATGCTGTACTGACTGAATATAGGACATATTACTGATCAAAGGTACTAATAGTACAGCCTTGTTGCAATACTGACCACAGTATTGGTTTTAATACTACCTGTGTGCTACAATACTAACTACATTTTGCAGATTCTTTTTAGCATTCTTATTACATGCTACAAATTCCACTTTTTTCCATGCTATTCCAGCCACTTTATTAGGAAGACCGTTTTAATACTAGAGAGGACTCCCCATTGCTCTTCCTGTCATAGATTCCACAAGATGTTGGAAATTGTTCCTGTGAGATTCGAGCCCATATAGACATATTTGATTAAAATAATTGCAGCTTCGCATTCTCTCTGCAAAACAATCCCAGAGGTGCTCTGTTGAAGTTAGATCTTGTGACGGGAAAGTCTACTGAAGTGCTGGATTTATTGTCATGTTCATGTAACCGGTCTGACACACCTTGTGTTTTAAGATATGACGAGTCTTCATAAGATGGGCATGTTGTGGAAATAAAGGGGTGAAAGTGGTCAGCAGATTGGATGCATTCAAACGATGCTCAGTTGCTATTTTGAAGCAAGAAACCATTCCCCACACCAACACACCACCACCACCAGCCCGAACTATTGATACAAGGCAGGTTTGGTTCACTGATTCATACTTTTCAAGCCAAATTCTGACCCTGACATCTGCATGGTGGAGAGGAAACTGAGATTCGTCACACCAGGTGAGCTTGTGCCCACAGGAGTGTGGTCTTCTGTACTGGTTTGATGTGGTTTCTGCCTGAAGGTTTCATATGTTCTGTATTCTGAGGTACTTTTCAGCACACCACAATTATAAAGCGTCTCTCATCAACAAGACATTTCCACCTATAGAACTGGAGTCTGACTGCTGCACAGGAATATCTCAAGAGAGCAGCGGTTTCTGAAATACTTACATCAGCCAATCTGTTTGTATCTGTTTTGTTTGTATTTGAATGATTTTATGTATTGTCCTCCTGCACTGACTGACGAATTACAAGAATGAGCAGGTGTATGGGTCTTCCTAATAAAATGGCCAGTGAGTGTATAGCACTCTACAGTTTATAATACTGACTATAGGTTCAAATATTGACTAAAGGTTATAGTATAGATTCAAATTTATAATACATACATTTCAATTCTGACTATACACATAAATGACCCTGGAAACATCTCTGTAGACATCATTTTTATGTCTTTCATGTTTATTTATGTTGGATTATATTTTTGGCTATATCACTCATTGCTTGGATGCTAGAAGAACAATCCTACCTCTACAGTAATTTTGCTCATCCAAGGTGAAACCAGACGAGCAGTGTACGGTCCTGTGGGCACCAGACTGTCGGCGGTCAGGCAGGATTGCTGGTTGGAGATTTTGAGAGTTCGTGTTTGGAAGGACCGGAGGGATGGGGGGACTCGGTTCAGTAGGCTGAGCCATCTCATCTCCTCTGCTTACAAAGATTTGCGCATTCTGTGGCAGACATAGGTATCCACCAAAGTGGTTATAGCACTTCATACCCCCTTTGCAGGCATCGGGAACGATGGCGCACTCGTCAATGTCTGGTGAAAAAAAGGGAAGAGGCAGCATAGGGCTATGAGCTGATGGAGTGTTTTGAAACGTTGGTGATGTCTGTGAAGATATGAAGGTTTTAGATTATTATGAAATGTTTAATAGGAAGTCAGAGTGACTGCTGTTGGACATTTGTGTCATTTATCTTGTATATTTATACAAACCATACTCAATGAAATATTGAATATTGCTTACACATTTCATCCTTTTACTTTTCTTTTCTTAGCACATGCTACACCTTAGCAACCTTGCCCAAAAAAAAGTAACGAACAGACAGACAGCTTTTCATATTAGAAAATGTCTGTAATTAAACACACAATATTGCAGTGGGTATGGAAGCTTTTACTGTTTTTACTGTTACTTTTAAGTGGTTTTTTCCCCTAAACTACACTACTATACCATCCCAGCCCCTCATCACCCCCAGGACCAGAGCAGCATCCCTGCTTGTCTGACAGCTGGACCATCTCTAGGCCTAGATTACACTGCAAATAATTACTTACTACTACTAAATAAATTGACTGTCCCAAATTTCCTACCTTTGCACACTTGTCTGATAGGATCGTACTCATAACCATCTGTGCACTGTAAAAGAAGAAGAAAAATATTATTACCTGGCAAGTTGTAACCTGTTTTGAATCCCCTGTCCACAAATAAGGTGTAATAATAATTCTAGAGGCAAATAACACTTGGTAACACTGATTACAGTAATTAGAACGGGAAAGCACTGTTTTCCTTAATAGGTTAAGTCAAGAACACTGACTTCATTTTAAAAAAGGAAGAAAGAAAGAAATATAAATAAAAACACTTGCTGTGTAAGTGACTGGTTCCTCTGGTTCTTGGGCGATGACTCGGGCCAACATGGCCATTATCATGTAGATTCCAGGCATCGTCGAGTCTCTGAGGTGTGTGGGGGGGAAGCAAAACAAAATAAGCGTATAAATAGGCATGCCGGTGTACGGGCCGTGTAATAGCCGTTATTACACCTCTGTGAGCGATGATGAACGAGTACCGACACGTCCTAAATCCACTCAAGTTCAGTAGCTGCTTTAAACCCCCCCCCCCCCCCCCCCCCCATCCTTCCTCTATGAATCACACTTCCCGCTCTGTGTTTCTTCCAAAACAATGTTCAGCACAAATAACAAACAATAAAAAAGATTTATGACGCAATAACAGTTTCAGTTTTACATGCACCTTTTAAACCAGACCCGTGCAACTAAACGCGTCTCTAGAAACAGTGTTATCATGTCTGCTCATCACCTGCACTGGCTTGTGCTCCACATGGGTACTGAAACTGAAACAGTAGATCATAACCTACCTGGCATTACCTGCACCCGGTGCCTTGTGTGAGTGCCTCCGATGTGCTGAACGATGCGGATCGTCCGAACAGCAAGGCGATTTGGAAACGTGTGAGTGTGAACACGTCAGTGTTGGTGGTGTAATCATAGCGAGCACGCGGAATGCGGGGAGGGAGGGAGGGAGGGTGTTGGGGGGAGGGTGTTGGGGGGAGGGAGGGAGGGGCTGGAGGGGGGAGGAGGTGGACGGCGTGGACAGGTTCTACTGTAATCACCACCGGGCTTTATCGGAATCACTGTCGCGCATGTGGGTGGGGTGGGTGAGGTGGGGTTGCGTGGGGTGGGGTGGGGTGGGGTGGGATTGCGGGAGTGTTTTAAATGGTTTTTTAAAAACCTAGATTGTGTCTCCCTCTACAGGTCATTAATCAGCCTTAACTGTATGCCCAGAACAGCAGGGTCAAACTCAAGGTTCAAGAATCTGCAAAGATTTAGCTAACTGGTTGAATTGTGTTAAGTGCTGCTTTAAAGCTGCTGTAAGTAACTTTCAAAGGCTTGTATTTGGACAGTTATCACTTTAAATAGATTTTTCCTATAAATTACAGCATGTTGTTAGTTGTAGAATTGGCATATATGAGGATATTCATTCATTCATTCGTCTACCGCTTATCCGTTCCATTCTCGGGTCATGGGGAGCCTGTGCCTATCTCAGGTGTCATTGGGCAACAAGGCAGGATACACCCTGGACAGAGTGCCAAGCCATCGAAGGGCACACACACACACTCTCATTCACTCACACAATTTAGAGATGCTAATCAACCTACAATGCATGTCTTTGGACCAGGGGAGGAAACCCCCGAGGCACAGGGAGAACATGCAAACTCCACACACACACACGGCAAAGGCGGGAATCGAACCCCCAACCATGGTGGTGTGAGGCAAACATGCTAACCACCAAGCCACCGTGCCCCCCTGCATATGAGGATATAATTCTAAAATTGTGTACACCAGTATTCATACATTTGGCGTAATTATAAGAGGTGTGTCTCGGTTGCACCAGATTCTAGACTTGGATTTGTTCTTTTTTTTTCTTTCGCAATATTGTTTCAAGCGAGTTTGTTTGATATAACCACAATACGACCTGCTGAATGTATATTATGGGCTTTAAAACACTCAAAACTTTCAAGACCAACATTAAATAAATACAAAATCATTCATTGATTCATAATATCATTTCTTTTCCCCAGAAGGTCGACACTGGACATCAGATTAACAAGATTTTGTATTTCAACAGGACATTTTTTTTCTAGTTTATTAGAAGATTTGTTTATTTTAATTAATTTGACAATTCAAATTAAAAACAAGAAAAAAAATTAATTTTTTTAAAAACCCTCCTTACTATTTCACAACCTTGATTTAATATGGCATGGCTACACTCATTTTTGCAGACAATGTAAAGAAGGTAAAATGCAAAACAATAAGATATATTGGATCTAGTGCAATTTTATAAGCTGCTCAATAATGGTTGAAAGCCATATTGTTAAATTGAATCAAATTTCCATTAATTAATGTATTCATTAGCATTCAAAATGACTATTCATGCAGCAACAGTATATTAGAATTCTCTTTCGATTCTTGCCATCTTCATATTCATAGAGCTGATTCATACTGATTAGTCTTTTTTATTTTTCATTGTTAAATTGCCTCTTGTCATTATGTTACATCTTATTCCTCTACATTAGACAGCAAAGAAGAAAAGACTACACTACCACTCAAAAGTTTGGGATCACTCAAAAATGTTATTGTTTTCCAAGGAAACACACACGAAATTAGTCTGAATAGAAAATATAGAAAAAAACAGGACATGCTGACATGTTAGAGTTAGAAATAATGATTTGGATGGAAATGATGAATGTTTTCTTCAAACTTCGCCTTCATCAAAAAAAACACCTTTTGCAGCAATTACAGCCTGGGCATTCTAGCTGTCAATTTTTCAAGATAATTTGATGAGATTTCATCCCATGCTTCCTGGAGAATCTCCCACAAGATGGATTGGCTGATAGAGTCTTCCTTCATAGAAGAAAGCAAGCTGAAATATGCAAGTGTTCCCAAACCTTTAAGCGATAGTGTACCCGGTGGAGTTAACCATCATCTACTGCTTTCTATATGGCCCAAAGTATGTGAACATCTTACCTTCATGCCCATTTGTGCCCACTTCTCACTGATTAGAAGCACAAAATTGTCTAGGATGTCTTTGAATGCTGGACCATTACACCGTCCACTTACTGGAACTAACAGGCCCAAACCTGTTCCAGCATGACAATGCCCCTGTGTACAAAGTGGGATTTTTAACAACATGGTTTGGCAAGGTTAATGTGGAACATCTCAAATTGTCTGAACCGATAGCTGATTGCAACCGCATTGCTGACTGCATGCCCAATTTCACCAGCGCTCATTCCTGAAAGGGCAAATTCCCACAGACACGTTCCAAAGCCTCCAAATTGGCGACTAAATCTGGAATAGGAACTTGTGGTGTGATGATCCACTAGCTCCTACTGAGCTGAATTGGTTCAGCCTCTATCGATCCTGTGCCATAAGCTAATTATCAAACCTGACCTGAAAGAGCTAGGACTAGTCTAGCCTTTGATACCGGTTAACTGCCAAATGTTTGGTTTCTGATTAAATTAGAATTAGAGTCCTACTTTGTTTGCTTTATAGCCATTCCAATTCTGTATCCTCTATGGCCACCAACATCAGAACAGTTTACAGTGAGACACCAACGATCATTGCACACTAACATCTAGACAGGCCATGACAGACAAGCTAACTTTTCAAGAATGTGTGTGTGTCCCTCACAGTCCTGCAGTTTTATGTCACTTACAGTACATGATGTGTTGCCTTGGTTTTTACTAGCACATGTAGCAGGTTGGGAATGTCAGTTATAAAAGAGACACAAAGTCAGAGTGCTCTTTTTGCCATACTCATTCCCTACTGTGAGTGGTTTATTTACAGTATTTGTGCTAAACATTTACTTAGACCAACAGGTCCAGCCTTCATCCTGTGTCTTGCATGTTCTATCCGTGCTTTGGAGGTGTCTTCTGGGTACTTCATTTTCTTCCACAAGTCAAAAGACATGTTGTAGGTTATTTGGCATCTTTAAATTGTCCTTAGTGTGAGAGTGTGTGCATGATTGTACCTTGTGATGGGTTAGTACCCTGTCCAGGGTGTCCCCTACCAGGTAAACTCCAGGTTTCTTGCGACCCTGTGAAGGATAACCAGAACAGAAAATGGATGAATGGATGGATATCTGATATATATGCTTGCTTTGTAGAGACCTACCTCCGTCTCAAATCTGGACGGTCCAATGTACCTGGATGTATTGCCATAAGAATTGTCATACCACCTCCTTTAAAAGCTGAAAAGCTTACTAGTAAGTTTTCAACAAGTGGAGATTGTAACAGTCTGGAGAACTGTCCTGAATTAATTTGCTTTGTCTTGTAAAGATGATTTGTTAAGTGTTTAGCTGTTTTGATGTTTAATGTAAAACTAATTATTGGGATAGATAGATAGATAGATAGATAGATAGATAGATAGATAGATAGATAGATAGATAGATAGATAGATAGATAGATAGATAGATAGATAGATAGATGGATGTGCTTAGTCAGATTGGGAAAGCTACATCAGATTGGACTTGAGCCATCAGGACAACTCTGGAGAGCTCTGTTGTCAACTCACTTCTGAACTTTCTAGAAGTATATATCACGAAACATGCTGAATATATGTAAAGCATCACCAGTTCTGCCGTGTCAAAGTGCCTCTCTTGTGTCAAAATATGTCAAGCCCTGATTTTTGTGAACTTACAGCAATTTCTCAATTCGTAAGAGGAACACAAGGTATAACAATTGTGCATCACATTGCTTCTGGTAGTCATGCAAAAGTTCATTTCAACATAAGCAGTCTTTTCTTCATGTACATGCCTACGTGACTGAATGCAGCATACACTATTTAAGTTCTGTCCAAGCATCCAATTGAAAGCTAATCAGTGACTCTGCGATCACGAAAGATGTTTATTGCTCCAAAAGCCTATCATTATTCATAAAATAAATGATCCATTTTTACAACAAAATGCAGTTTGATATCTACTGAGGACATACTGTTTCCCAGATGTTAAACCCTCTTAAACCTCACAGTGTTTACAAGATGGTTTTTATTTTATGAACATCTGCTACACTTGGCTTAGTGCCTGGTTAAAGGAATGCATATGGCAGCAGTTTGTAGTAGTGTGTGGGTACAGGAGTATGCTTGCCACATTACTTTGACTTCTTACCCTGTGAAACTTCATTGCAGCAGCAATTAGACTCACAGAAGCATCTTTACTACTACTACTGATAGTTTAATTTTGTAGCGTTTCAATGATGCAAGTGTAAGTGAGTAGAATTGGGGAAAGTACCCCTTAAAGAAACAAGACTTGACAAGCCTATTTTGGCTGAACTGCCACCGACTGCCTAGCATTTATCATGCAAATGTCAACAGTGTGGGATCTCTGACAGAATGTTAGAATTTGATTGCTAGTCTGTATCATACTGCTGAGAAAAAATGCAGTACCGCTAGCTTGCCAGATATTCTACTGCACTCAGTGGGAAAATGTAAGTCCACTTTTTGCATTTTGGTCTAAACTTGCATCTTTTATGTATGTATTTAATAATGTAGGTCCCAGATCTCCTTAATGAAGTCTGATCTATATTATTAGCATATACAGTTGAGGCCAAAGGTTTCCATACACCTAAGCTAAAGACATTTAAACTCACATTTTCACAGCATTTCATGTCACATGTTAAATCAGTTATTTTATTTCCATAAGAGGTCATTTCAACCAAGACCCTGATTTCTTTCAGCTTTTATTTACTATGTCAGATTTTTTAGAGGGCCAAAAGTTAATTGCTTGACTTGAATCAAACTTATGGCTTTTCACAAACCTTTGCTCATTCATCCAGAACGGTGCCTCAGTCAGGTTTTTGAGCCTCCTCAATCACTTTTCAGTTCAATTCAAATATTTTGTGTGGGAATCAGGTCAGGGCTTTGGAATGGTTACTCCAATACTTTCACTTTGTTGTCTTTAAGCCATTTTTTATGTCTTTGGAGGTGTGTTCAGGGTCATTGTTCTGCTAGAAGACCCAGTTGTGACCAAATTTTAACTTTCTGGCTAATGCCTTGATGATTTGGTTTTGTTGATCGGCAAATCAGGGATCAAGCCCCAGCACCGTCACGCTGCCATCGTTGGCCATCTGAGCAAGGCCCTCAACCCTCTCTGCTTCCAGGGTGCAGCATCATAGCTGACACTGTGCTTTGACCCCAACCTCCAAAACTTGGGTATGCGAAGAAAAGATTTCACTATGCTGTAATGTATATGTGACAATAATAAAGGCTTCTTCTTCTCTTGATTTTTTGTTCAGTGTTTATAGATAATCCTCCTTCCTCGTCTGTCATCTATTTTCTGAAGTGCACCAGTACACAATGTCACAGTCACAGTTGAGACAATGCTCTTCACAATAAAACCGTTACCTTTTTTCCTCCATGCATTTTAGTGATCATTTTGACCAGGGACCATTAAAACATGACCTGAACAAAATCAGTATTCATTTATTCTACACGTCTGTTCTTTTGCAGTTAGGTCATGTGATCAGCAGTCAGATTATGTGTCACAAGCTTTGTTCTGGTACAAGATACTTTGTTAGAGCTAAGGGTGTTTCACAGATTCAGACTGTACATTACCTTAAGCTACTGTAGTTACCATGGTGCTTTGTTTATAGGGACTACTTCTGTAAATATAACAAAAATTGAAAAAATTCAGAATATTGAATTGCGCAGTATTTTCATTCAGCATTAAGTGCTGTTTCAAGGGGGGCACGGTGGCTTAGTGGTTAGCACGTTTGCCTCACACCTCCAGGGTTGGGGGTTTGATTCCCGCCTCCGCCGTGTGTGTGGAGTTTGCATGTTCTCCCTGTGCCTCGGGGGTTTCCTCCCCCAGTCCAAAGAAATGCATGGTAGGTTGCTTGGCATCTCTAAATTGTCCGTTGTGTGCGTGCGTGCCCTGCGATGGGTTGGCACTCCATCCAGGGTGTATCCTGCCTTGATGCCCTATGACGCCTGAGATAGGCACAGGCTCCCCGTGACCCGAGTGTAGTTCGGATAAGCGGCAGACAATGAATGAATTAAGTGCTGTTTCAATTTTACAGGTACTAATTAAGCATTAAAAACCTGATGGTACTTTTGTTATTGTTGGGAATCGTTCACATTTTACATTTATATTTCTTGGTATTTGGCAGAATACCAGATTCGGTTCTTATCCAGAGTGACTACAGAAATGCTTTAAAGTCTATAAATGTGAATGAATACATCAATACTGGTTCACCAAGTCACAGACTAAGAATAAAGTCTAAAAACTCTTTTTCAATTTTTTAAGTTTTTAAGTGCTACTTTAAGTACATCAGAAAGTGGCAAGACTTTAGATGTCTTTACGAAGACAGCCAGTGACTCCATCCAGGGGAAGTTCAATCATGAGATATCGTGCAGTGTTTTGAGAAAAAAAGGGACTCACACAATTTGTATATCATTATTTTATTTATAAGCTAAATCCATATAAATAGCTTACAACAAGTCAAGGATGTACAGAAAGGAATAAGGCCTTAAGGCCAGGGTGGCGTCTCTTTCGATGCTGAAGGCAATGCATCAAGGACTGATGGTTTCTGTGCAACATCCAATCAGTTCCTGATGCAGTATCATCAGCATCTGAAAGCTCTTGTCTTTCTACTTTTCAAATCAAGATTCTTCCAAGTTAAAAAAAGAAAAACAAAAGGTAAGATAATTGTTCTTTAAACCCTTATCGAATGGGATCAGCCTTGAATTCACTTTTATACTGCTGACAAGTGACGATGTTTAGCCCAATCCCAGCGCCTATTGTGAGAGATGTTTAAAGAAAGACTCACAATTGCCAACTGAGATTTGGCAAGGGCACACCAGCACTCACAGATCCCTCTGAGCTCAGACTGAGGGAGTAGTCAAGGTACATGTAGCATCTTCACTGGGAACCAAAGGGGTTCAACACCACAAAAATGACGTGATTTAGAAAGATTGAACTAGAGCCAGCCATTGAGAAAACTTGACATCATGCACAACAATGAAACATCAGAAAGAAGAGATGATAGAAGACACCTGACCATTTGTAGCTCTTCTCTTAACTGCTGGCACAAAGTTAGAAGCACACAATTATCTAGAATATCTTTGTGTGCTGTAGCATTCAGGTTTCCCTTCACTGGACCCAAACCTGTTCCTATGACAATGCACAAAGGGAAGTTCATCAAGACATTGGTGTAGAGAAACTCAAGACCTCCTCACCCAACGTTAGTGCCTGATCATGCTAATGGTCTTGTGACTAAATAAACACAAATCCTTGCAGACATACAAGGCCATCTACTGAAAAGCTTTCCCAGGTGAGTGGAGGTTATTATAACAGCAATGTCAGATAAAATGTCCAGAAAGCATATATGGGAATGATTGCTCAGGTGTACACATACTTTTGACCATATATAGTGTTGTATAATGACTAATAGCTTTTTTCATGCTTAGCGAGACAGCAAAACCTTCCAGTCATCATAATCCCATATCGACAAACTAAATTTCTGCATTTTACAAAAACTTTTTATGACCTTCAATGGATAATCTCAACTAGATACTATTAATTTGGACCTAAGAACTGCTCCTGTAATCATAAAAAAAGCACTTTGTTCATCTCAGGACTGATTTTCAATACACACATAGATATTGATAGATATAACATCCTTTCAGCACACTTGTTGTGAACGTGTAATGATTCATGATCACACTATTTGCTATCACACAGAAGATTCCACTTTGATTCTGGTTCCTCTCAAGGTTCTTCCTTCATGTCCTCTCATGGATTTTTTTCTTTGCACTGCCACCCCTGGCTTGGCTTTAAGTCTACATCAGCTGCTTTGTGGTTCCATCTATTGCTAAAAGTGCTTTATGAATAAAATCAAATCAAACAAATACAATTACAACCTATAAATTTACTCTGTAACTAATTTAACAAATTCAGATGCAACTAACTAGCTCATTGTATGCATGAACACGTAAACAGTAGGACTCTGAGTGGGCTGGTGGTCTATGTGTGTGACAGACAGTGAATTTATTTTGGTGGGAAGTTTTCATGGTTATGGGTTAGTGGGATGGTCTTCCTCTCTTCCCTGTCATTCAGATAAACACTAGTCAATTACTCAATTACTAGTAGGGAAGTGGGCAGGTAATGATCGAATCCCAGCATGTTCAGTGATGCTTCTTAAGACCATATGGCTGCTAAGAGTCAATAGGTCTGATGTGGAAGACAATGTAGACTGACTGCACAATCTCTCCAGGTGAATGTGAGGTATAACATCACAGTCACAGTTGCCTGCAGAGATTATGTAGTCTGTCCTTAATGCAAATGCTAGTCTCTCTCTCTCTCTCTCTCTCTCTCTCTCTCTCTCTCTCTCTCTCAATTATATCTTATCTGACTAGTGGCTACTAACAGTTGATGTCAGAATTATGATAATAACAAGATGACAATGGCAAAATGGATCCAAGACGGCTATCATAGCTATCACTAACTAGCAAACCCATGTATTAGCATCTACATTTGAATCTTCACTAAAGTTTGAAGAATTGCGACCAAGAAGACAATGGATTGAATTATGACCAACTGAAGACAATTCCTAGGTTACCAAGTAGTCAGGAAGTCTAAAGGAATTCACCTGAAATAAACATTCTTATGAATTTATTTTTCGGGGGCTTAATACTTACTAGCCAAATGGTTTGTCGGGAAAACTCCACTTTTTAGGATGTTTTTCAGTAAAATAGTACAAATATTTATTAGAAAAATAGACAAAGCTGACAGGAAGGCTATTATAACTTTTTTTTAAAAACACTCTTTGCAACCATGGTGAGTAGAAAAGCATGCCATATACAAACCATCGAATGTTGAGGTGGATGGGCTCCAAGAGCAGAAGATCATCACTCCTGGAAAAATCATACAGACCTGCTGTTTCGTTTTACAGGCTTAAAAATAAAGATAAATTTCTTAATCAAAAGTTAGACATAGAAGAAGTTGCTTTCAGCTGCTCCCTGTTCGGGGTCACCACAGCGGACCAATTGGTCCGCACAACAACTTGGCAAGTGTTTTCCGCCGGATGCCCTTCCTGACACAACCCTCCCATTTTTCCGGGCTTGGGACCGGCACTGCATCCGGTGGCTGGAGTTGGGGCGTTGGCTGGGAATCGGACCCGGGCCTTCCGCATGATAGGCGAGAAACCTACCACTGAGCCACCAATGCCCCTAAGCAAAAGCTAGACATAAATTTCTTAGACATGTAGAAGATGTGGGTCAACATCTTTATACACAAAATCGTTATCTTCCTCACTATTCATTGATGTTTTGCATGAAAAAATGTGGAAAAAAGCATTGACCTAAAAACAAACACTGACAAGAAAATGATCTAGGATTCTTAATGCATTGGACAGGAGAGGCTCTTAAAAGCTTAAAAAGAGGTTCTTCTTAAATTGAAAAAAAAAAAAATTATATAATATAAACAGTATATAATATAAACAGTATAAATAGTCCCTTGACTAAACTATACTATTTATTCTTATGTTATTACTAACAAATAAATAATATATGATGTGTAAAGTGTTCTACTGTTATGTAAGATCAGGGTTAATATTATACTCGTAACTAGACTTATCTGTTTAAAACACTGACCATCTTTATCACATCACTTCACAACTGTCAGGTCTGAGTTTCAGAAGTTTCAAGCTGTTAATTAAGCTTGAAGAAGACGACTGAACGTGTAATGATTTATGGAATACATGAAAAACCTGTTCACTTATTCCCCCAAAAATCATTTATGAATATGTGATGGGAATAAGGTTCTCAGTTAGCCATGGGGATATTTATTGGTGGAGAATGTCCTCAAGCTTGACCCAGGCATGAGAGGTCATCGTGGCTTCGTCTTGTCTCTGCAGTAGATTAAAGGGAAAAGCAGGAAAGGTTAAGCGTAAAAGGAAATTAGAAGTTGATCATGCAGATTTCCTGTTTACACAGATCTGTTGAAATAACTGCGTAACAGAAAGAAAAGTCTCAATATTCTAAAATTTTGGCCTAAACTACATTATGGCTCCATCCTGTGGCTACTTTGGGAATAATATCAGTTGTGTAGCAGTTGTGTCCACTTCAAATAATTTCATTTGAGTAGAAACTAATATCCATAGGAGTCATTTTTCATTTTTAAAAATATCATAATCGTTATAGGCAACAACAAGGAGCCCTGTGTGTTAGGTACATGCCTGTGATAGAAACAAATGAGTGAAATCTGATTTAATAAATCATTCTAAATAATTTTTTTTTAAATGCTGACCCAGAGAAACATTTGTAGTGGACACATAGCCTGATATCTTGATGATTTGCATCTGATTTGAAGAAAATGTTAATTAGTGTTATATATCACATATTATTTAATGTTTCTATTTATTTATTTATTAATTTCCGTGTTTGTTAGAGTATTTATTTACATATTTATTTTATTTGTTTTTTATTATTTATTTATTTATTTATTTATTTATTGTGTTTGTTAGATAGATAATTATTTTATCTATTTATGTGTTTGTTTGAATAGACAGACAGACAGACAGGCAGGCAGGCAGACAAAAAGATAGACAGACAGACAGATAGATAGATAGATAGATAGATAGATAGATAGATAGATAGATAGATAGATAGATAGATAGATAGATAGATAGATAGATAGATAGATAGATAGATAGACAGGTAGATAGACAGGTAGATAGACAGATAAACAAATAGATAGATAGACAGATAGATAGATAGACAGGTAGATAGACAGATAAACAAATAGATAGATAGACAGATAGATAGATAGACAGGTAGATAGACAGGTAGATAGACAGATAAACAAATAGATAGATAGACATAACATTTTCTGAAATTTGCCAGTTGTTATATTAGAAACACGTTTGTTTATTTTTTATTACACACACACACACACACACACACACACACACACACACACGCTGTAAAACTCTACCCACCAACCCAATGAATGACATATAAAAAGGATCAGTCACATTAATTTTGCATCTGTCCAGGAAGGGAAAAAAAAGCAAAAGAAGCAAATAGGTTGATGAAAAGGAGCAGCCTGGCCATGTGCACTTTGTTACTCACTCTATGCGCAGAGTCTTTTTGACAGCTCTAACCTCTTAAGCTTCAGGTCCCGCTGAGCCCAGCATGTCCCAAATGGTAAATGCCATCTGTCGAAAACATCAGATTCCACTCGGACTGCTGGTCAATAGAAACACACAACTATGTTACTTTTTAATAGTCACGTAACAGCAGAGACGTCGGTTCTGTTTGGACTCAGGTTGGTCACGCTAGGCAGGACGGTTTTTGCACAGTTTTTGTGGACATGTGTATAAATATGAGTTCCAGATTCCACTTGAGCTGTGATCAAGGTCAACAGACCTAAACGTTACAGTATATCCTGGACATGACTGAAAATAGAGAATGTGGCCTTCAGTATTTTATACAGGAAATCTGGTTTATTATAGAGAACAAAAAAGTAAAGATGTATATGTCTCCTTTCTTTTCTACTAGTAAACCAAGTAGCAGATCCACTGGAGGTCTGAGAAACCTCCTTATTTTGTTCTAGCAGTGAAAAATTATCCCAAAATTATGGACTTGGACCTCATGTCATCTGTTGGTGGAAAATTCAGCTATAAAATGAATAAAACTGCTCGAATACAATAGGCATAATATTATTGTATAATTTTAAATAATGTGAATGTTCATTAAGCAGCTTGAGAATGTTCATAAAATAATATAATATAATACAATAAATAAAATAATAATATAAAATAAATCTGTAATGAAAGGTCTAGGATATTTATTTTGCAGTTACAGTAAACAGAAATGCAATAAGAAATAAAAATAAATATTATTGGAAATACTTGTATTAAATTAGTTGAATTCACATTTACATTTATGGTATAATTTGTTATTATGTTTAATTTATTATTAATACATTTTGAAAAAATAGATTTGGTCATTTTGTTTTGTTTAGTGTCTTTACAGCGAGTCCGATTTTGGCTAAAAATTAAAAGAAAATAAAACGAAAAGAATTTTTTTGCACAAGTATATAATTCATTTCATATTTTTTCCTCAGGTAATTTATATTTCTTTATTGATTTCCTAAATAGCTTTTTAAATAAAACATAACCCCAAACCACCCCGCCACCCCATTCTCCTAAACACCCAGAATTTCTATTGCGCGGCTATAGAAAAATTTACAAATCACCATAAAATCTCACTGACTGACTTCAAATTGGACGGAAAAGATCTTTTGTTGTTGTTTTTTATGGTTTTATATTATTTCTAAGTACAGGTTAGGTTAGGGCCCTAAAGCAGAGGTATGTTCTCTGGAAGATTATAAAATTGATTGCATAGTAACCGCAATATTATCCAAGACAACCAAAGCAGATGAATGTATTTTTATGTGTTTTATACAGATAAAACAGCTGTATATGGTACAATGATGCTAAAAATGTGTACATAACACCGAAAACATATTGTCATGATAATTTTATGTTTACCTGGTTATCGCTCTTAAAATTATAGGAGGGTTAAATACACACTACTGAAAATGAGCACGATCGTCAATTTATTCAAAGCCTGAGTGAAGCCTGAAATTTGTATCAGTATTACCTGTGTATTTTGGCTTATTAATAGAGCTAAGTGTCAAAAATTATACCAGATATAGATTGTAGACACAGATAATATCTGTAGCTAAATAGAACTTAGATATCTGTAGCTAGATACAGAACTCAAATTGTATTTTTAGCTAGATATAGAAGCCAGACAATATCTGTAGCTAGAAATAGAATATTAGATAATATTTGTAGTTGACGTATAGAACTTTTATAATATCTGTAGCTAAATATAGAACTTTTATAATATCTATTCAACTCAATTCAATTTTATTTGTATCACACTTTTAACAATGGACAAAGCCTCTTTACAGAACATAAGAAATATAGAACAAAAGGCCAAGATTAATATTAGACTTGTATTTAAATTTATTTGTATTTATCCATAATGAGCAAGCCTGAGGGGACTGTGGTGAGGGAAAACTCCCTAAGATGGTAAGAGGAAGAAACCTTGAGAGGAACCAGGCTCAAAGGGGAACCCATCCTCATTTGGGTGACACAGGAGAGCGTGATCATAAATGATTATAAACACTAGAGAGTGCATCGTCTCTGAACTGCCATTGCATCAGTCAGCTTTCGGCAGGAAGGAATTAGTGCTAAGTCTATAATGAACTCAAAAACTACAAAAACTACACCTATTAGTTCCTCAAGAGCTCTTGGTTGCTGTTGTAGAAAGGACATTATTTATTTATACATAATTTACTGTTCAGTGTCACCCAAATGAGGATGAGGTTCCCTTCTGAGTCTGGTTCCTCTCAAGGTTTCTTCCTCATATCATCTCAGGGAGTTTTTCCTCACCACTGTCACCTCAGGCTTGCTCATTAGGGATAAATAGTATTGAATTGAATTATAAATATTGTCCTTTCTACAGTCAAATTTGTAGCTAGATATAGAAGTTAGATAAATATCAGAACATACATATAGAACTTGTATAATATCTATAACTAGATATAGATCTTAGATAATAGTAGATATATATGGAACTTAACACAAACTGTTTTGCTAGAACTTTAGTACTTCACTTCAAAACCAAAAGCCAACAGAAACCTAAAACGATGTTCTTCATGATTCACTGAACTTCATTTAACAAGACAAAAACAATATCAAAAACTTTAGAACCTAATGTACACGTTTTATAGCTAATATACTAAAACGAACAGTGTAGAAATTGCTCAGTGAGTATCTCAGAGCAGCCTTTAGTGTGTATATAGAGCAAGCTCCAGCCATCAAGAGAAACCCGATTAATACAGTGAGTCAGCGAGGAGAAAAGGGCCGTTGGAACTGTGCAGATGTTCCAACAGTCTGTTGCTAAAGAGCTATTGTTTACTGGACTGATAGCTAAATCTCCCAAAATCCCCCCCTAAAGTCTATTGTGCCACATCAGCCGTGCTGTCACTTTGTGTCGTCCTTATACGAACCATGGATATCTTTTCTTCTTTCTTTCTTCTTTTTTTATTTTTTTTTTGCATTTGTATCTTTTCACACATGATGAACAAGTTAACTATTTTTGAGGTTGCAATCCCGAACCGTTATTAAAAATTACATTGTTTTTTGGGTGACTGTGTCTAAAAATAAGACATAATTTGTCAGTTGAACTGTACTTTTCAAAGAACTACAGTAACAAAAGACACGCCATCTTGAATTATGAAATGCTCAGGACCTCATGGGGTGGTGTATTGTACTTGTACTTGTTTGGTATGAGATGGCATTTGGGAATAAAGGCAGATAGGAAGGGTTCTGGACTGAGTGGGTTTGGAAAAATACAGAAGAAACTGAAATCTTCCTGGAGATGGAGTGGAGTGATATTTTGTATTCATGGTATTTCTGTTGTTAAGATGAACAGAAAGGGGGAGGGCAAAGGTGGAGTGTTTGCCTAGATGCTAAGTATCTATAAAAAAGAAGAAAAAAAGGCATAAAACAATTTAGTAGCTCAGTGGCAATGATCATCAATCATCACCTCTACAAGAGTTCAAACTATTTGTTAAGAAACTAACAAATATAATATTTTATGTTGATTATTCAATTCTTTATTTATTTGTTTGCCTTAATATTATTATTATTATTTTCATTATACTGTACCAGGGGCACGGTGGCTTAGTGGTTAGCATGTTTCTCTCATACCTCCAGGTTTGGGGGTTCAATTCCCGCCTCTGCCGTGCGTGTGCGTGTGCGTGCGTGTGCGTGCGCGTGCGTGTGCGTGCGCGTGCGTGCGTGTGCGTGTGTTCCCCGTGACTCGGGGGTTTCCTCCCCCGGTCCAAAGACATGCATTGTAGGTTGATTGGCATCTCTAAATTGTCCGTAGTGTGTGCCCTGGGATGGATTGGACTCTGTCCAGGGTGTATCCTGCCTTGATGCCCAATGACACCTGACTATAGATTGGATAAGCGGTAGACAATGAATGAATATACTGTACCAGAGACGTGTGAAGGCGTTTACATTGAAGGAATTTTAATACATCTGGCAAGCGCTATGATGTCACACCTGAACCATCTTCAGATCGACACAAGCTGCACAGAAAGTTTCCTAAATTTAAAATTCAGTTAAAAAGTATACAACAGTTAAAAAAACACCACTCCATCCATTTTCTGTACCATTTCCTCAAGGCACAAGGTGGGAAACACCCTGGATGCGTTGCCATCCCATCACAGGGCAGAATCACTCACACACACATTCACACAATACAGACAATTGAGAGATGACAGTCAGGCTACTTTGGACTGCTTGCCTGGAATGAAAACCTGCACACACACACACACACACACACACACACACACACACACACACACACACACACACACACACACACACACATACACACACATACACACTGGCTCTTTGAGGATAAGACTAGACAGTCCTGGTTTAACCAAAGTTGGCATCCATGATTACTGCAATATAAATAGCTGTGACCTCCATTGTAAGTGTTTGTATGCCTTATTGTTACCTAAATGAATTCCCTCTACTTGTATCTTGTATCTTTGTATGATGTACTCTGATTCTAAATCTGATTCATTATTTTAATTTCAAGAACTTCTAACAATTAAAAAATACTTTTTTAGGTAAAGTTATTCCTGAATAATAATAATAGTCAGTAATATTTTGCCGTATTGTGCTCTAGTTTTTCTGAAATTTCGTAATGCCATATGTTAAAAAAAAAATCCTTTGCAAACACTTTATTTCATGTTTACTGGATTATTTTGTTCCACTTCCATGGTATAACTTGGTATCAATCCCTTCTCCACTTTACTGCACACTATTTAGAAAACATATTTGACCTTAGTTATGAACATATTTCTCCCAGGCAATTTGTTGTCAGTTAAATAGAAATTTATAGTCAAATAAAAGGTTCACTGTAAAACTCTGACCTTTTCCTGTGTTTGATGATCCACGCTGGTCATACACTGGGTCACTGCTATGATACTGTAACACGACTCTCCATATTTAAGGATTTATTATTAGTGAGAAATAAATCGATCGGATGAAACATTGTAGGTATATGTTGCGGAAAGAATAAACAACAAATCACGGGCAGTTAAGTCACCATCAAGCAATCCAGCAAAGGAGAGAGCAGACAGAGTCGGATAGTTAACACGTGATCTCAATCAAAGCCGCTGACCTTTAGCTGAACATTTCGATTGCAGAGTTTATAACATCTTAGTCTCTTTCTGTATGACAGACCAGTTACAGAATTACATTTTAAATGATATTGTAATTTTCGGTTGAAAGTGCTGAATGTTTTAAAAATACAGTTTGTAAATTTTGTGTTTTAATAAAATACTTTCTTTACAAAAGAATATTAGAAAAATGATATCAGTGGTACAATATAAATTTTTTAAATAACAAGCAATATAATCTTAGGGCTGCATGTTTCCTCCCAATTTCCCTAAATTGCTTTTTTAAATTTTTAATTTTTAAATATATAATAAATAACCAACTTTATGTAAAATAATATAATAATGTGCTTTACGGTTTAATGTCTGGGGTTTAAAGCCCCACATTTTTACAATCACAGCAGGATGGATTTGATATATTACTCCTCTCTTCCTTGCAAATTATAAATGATTAAAATCGATCCAAATCCAAATCCGAAATATTAT
This sequence comes from Hemibagrus guttatus, assembly GCA_033459395.1. Classification (NCBI taxonomy): domain Eukaryota; kingdom Metazoa; phylum Chordata; class Actinopteri; order Siluriformes; family Bagridae; genus Hemibagrus; species Hemibagrus guttatus. The sequence continues at coordinate 8,783,063 of JAUCMX010000029.1, read as the reverse complement.
AAATATCAGCATTGTTATCAGCAGATATTGATGTGAATAAATACTGAATTTCAGGATCAGTCTGTTTCACTTATTCTCATTTGCAAAATGTTTAATAGACTAAAGTGCTGTTAACACCAGACTGGTATAAATATAGAGTACTCTGTCTGATTGTTATTGGAATATTTTTGGCGCTTAGATATTTATTATTAAATATTAGATATTGGTAACATTTTCCTGATCCTTATATGACAAGAATGTGATAATCAGCTCATATTTACTTTAATATATAGCAGGATATTGTGGGTTATGAGATTTTGTCCAATTAGCTGTGCAAGAATATTTTTAAATATTGTTTTTAGTACTTTATTTTTATTTGTTTTTGTTTTTAGTACTCTAGTTTTGACTGTAGCTTCAAAATGACATGTAAGGAATACAACTGTGTGATGATATATATATATATATATATATATATATATATATATATATATATATATATATATATATATATATATATATAAAATCTATTTATTATTATACATTGATTACACAAGTCACAGCTCCATCATATTAGAATCAGTGTATAAGTGTTCTATTGTTATGGGAAAATTTCACTTTCTGATCAGATTTAAGGAGTCAACAGTCAACATTTTGGCTTGTTGAAATTTTTTAATTTCACTACATCCAGAACAGACAATGGATGCAGTAAAAGTTTCCACAAAATTTCCAGGAAAATAGGATTTTATGGACGAGAGAGCATCATCAGCTATGCCTGATGATACTTTGCTTGCACAGCTTGAGCGAGCTCGGAGAAGAATGACCAGACTGCTTCAAGCTGACAGGAAGGCTACAGTAACTAACAATCACTCTTTACATCTGTGGTGAGCAGAAAAGCATCTCAAAAATCACAAGAAAAATCAACCAAGAACATGCTCAGAGGCTTAACACAGTTAACACAGGCTCACTAAAACTGAACAGCTTTTCAAGCACTGGAAAAAAAACAGATATTGAGTTTCCAATCTGTTCAGTCCACATAATAATAATAATAATAATAATAATAATAATAATAATAATAATAATAATAATAATAAAAACATTTTCAATCAATATAAACATGTAGATGCTTATGAACAAGCACTTGGGGTGTCTCAGAGAGCAGAAATGGGGTTGATATCAACATTTATTTTAAAGCTAGAAACATTTGTATGGAAAAAAAAATTCTATGAATTTATTGAATTTATTTATACTGAAATATGTGTTAAAACTGTTAAATTCTTAAAACCCTGGGTGTCTACTTTCATATGAGCTTCATATTAATCACCACTATGATCAGTGTTATGGGCTGTATTGAAACTGACCTAACTAAACTTTGCACTGTTCGCAGTAAACAGATATGAACTGGTAATAGGGGGAATTTCAGGGGTTTTTACAGGTTGTAGGCAGGAAAGTCCGATTTGTGACTCAGCATAAGTAGAGGTGATGTAGAGGAGCTACAATATATATTATATAGATTCTATAAATATATAAAGAGTAGAAATGTGTGTGTATATATATATATATATATATATATATATATATATATATATATATATATATATATATATATATATATATATATATATATATATATATATATATATATTTCTACTCTTATACTACACGATACCTGTTTTCCAAGCTGTGTGAATTAACAGTAAAACTTATCACAGTTAACAAGCCATAATATCGAGGCAGACACCAGACATCACTGTGGTTAAATTCCAGACAGAAAATAGGTTAAATTAATTTTTTCTCTCTGTCAATTGCTGATGTTTCAATTTTCAGAAACAATAAATACACTACATTTCACTCAGATGAAAGGAAAAAAAATGTATGCTAAATTTTAGCATCCTCACAGTGCTGCCTTTTCTTCTTGTGATTTAAGCCACACCCACTTTGACTTAAATGCTGCCTTCATATGCTATCAGAATGATCCTACTTCCCACTACTGAAGTTGTAATTCCGAGTATCTCATCTTCACATGCTTTGTTAATGGAAAGATCATGAAACGTAGACGATGCCGGGTTTATTTTTTCACAAATTTCTTTTTTTTTTTTTTATTTACTTTTTCTTTTGCCACAATAACACATATTACTCAGTGAGTTTGCTGACGATAATGAAATTTCGGTTAAATTCGTGTTATTTTCATGGTGTCAAAATGTACAACACGGTTGCATAAATATGACCCAAATGGCACAAGCAAACAATTAACTGATTTTAAAAAATGAACAAAATTTCTCAGTAAAAAAACTGTTCTCTTGGAAGACATCTTTGCCGGAGAAGTTTACATTTATACAAGTGAGGGTTAAGGGCATTGCTCAAGGGCCCAGCAGTGGCCCTGGGATTCAAACTCACAACCTTCTGAGCAGTAGCCCAACATCTTAACCACTAGGTGACGACTTCGCACTCCTCCAACTTACAGCTTCTTTCCTCTACCATGTTGAAAGACCAGGACTATTCCAATCTCAGAAACTCAGGTATCAAAACAATCTCATTTTCCAAGGCATAATTACGACTTGAGGGATCATTCCTGTGCAACTTCCTAGTGGGAATCTCATATTTACAATAAATCCAAATGCTCCAGTGATAGCACTAAACAGATAAAGATCCAGATAGTGGCAATGCTTTAGCTTTCTAGCTAACACATACACTACTAGAGTGTTTTCCTCAATAATAATCTAGAACATGCTTTCTTTATATCATATCCAAGTGATTTGCTATGCTGTGCCTTAGCACTGGAAGCCATGCAGCATCTGGACTGCAAGCAAAGTGCTGTGTAATTCTGCCTCCTCGCCCAACCCGAGGGATTTGACTAAGAGAGAGGGAAAGAAGACGACAGAACAGAACGACCCTTGGTGATTGATGGTTTCTGTCCGTGTAATAGCTGACTGAGCAACATGTACATTTCTCACACTGTCATTACACACAGCACAGCATCCAGCCTTTCTTTTCCCTGCCTGTTTTTCTCCCTCTCTGCTGTTTGTCTTCACTAAGACTCTGCCAAAGCCCTTCTGCTTACTGCCACTCACAACATCCCGACTCTGCTGACATGAACCACACCGGCAGCCTGAGAGAAAGAGAGAGAGAGAGAGAGAGAGAGAGAGAGAGAGAGAGAGAGAGAGAGAGAGAGAGAGAGAGAGAGAGAGGGAGGGAGAGGGAGGGTGGAATAGAGAAAGAGAAGTAAATAGAGATAGAGAGAGAAATATATATATAGTATATATGTAGAAGTAAATAGAGAGAGAGAGAGAGAGAGAGAGAGAGAGAGAGAGAGAGAGAGAGAGAGAGAGAGAGTTAAAGAGAGAAATAGAGAGAGAGGGCAGAGGAAGAGAAAACACTAGAACTGAACATGGAAAACCACCAGAATCCACCGTCTCAGTCTGACGCTGTGAAATTCAGGTTTTACTGTTCAGGTAAAATGTAAGATTTCATAATTGTGAATTTCGTCCTTTCACACTCAACACACTATGAAGGTTTTCCTAGTATTCTGTTGCATTGTGCAGTTTTACTGAATTCTGGCAGAAATAGTTAGCAAGTTACTTTTACTCGAATTTGATTCTCTTTTCATCTCTCAAATGGTTTGAGATTTCAAAAATGTCTTTTTCTGAACCAGACCCTGAACCATGCCCTAAAATCTTTGCTTTGCTCTTATTACACATTTTCACTCCAATCTATTTTTTTAGTACATTGTTTTTACCAATCACTGATCACTAATTGTCAAGAATTTAACTATTTGAAAATAATAAAAAAAATATAATAATAATAATAATAATAATAATAATAATAATAATAATAATAATAATAATAATAATAATAATGTAGATCAATTTACACATGGTGTTGTTTTTTAATCATTTTTTTTAAATCGTTTTGAATCAGAAAACAACAGAAAATAAGGAATTAAGACAAACAAAAAAAATCATAGTCACTGGATTTGTGTAAAAACTTTTTGTGAAAGTCTATTGTTTAATAAAACAATTGAACAAATGTTTTGGTGTTATATGTCTGTTATATACAAAAAACAACAATGCTAAATGGGAAAATAGCTTTACATGTAAAACGGTGCCACAATCTACTAAACAAAGTTCTTACACTTTATTTAAATAGAAAAGAAAAAATTGTTTGTATCTTTTACCTAGAAATATGCATGTAGTGTTTTTTTTCCCAAAATTATGTACTATAAAATTAATTTTAAAAGTACACTATAATATCAAAATCTATCAGAGAAAAAATATACACTAAAAATAAAAATGCATACATATAAATGAGGACAATGCTAAACAACAAAAAATACAATTTAATATACTTTTTTTTTTTTAAGTATACAATAAGTATTACTATAAACACAGTTAAGATCTCAATTTTTTAAAATTTTGTCCAGCATTAAAAACAAATATAGGTTTTTTTTAAAACGAACATTTAATTAAAACAGCTCTAAGAAAGTGTAGGAATTATGTTTAGCTAAGCACATTAAAGGGAAGAGGAGTTGGTTGTATTGTTTTATGACTGATGCTAGATGTGCAGAAGTTAATGTCATTAGTCTTTGTGATTGTTGACCTTTTTAGTGTGAGTGAATTTTTATTTATTCTCATAACCCTGTTAGACTCTGAGCACATCAGTGCCCTGGGCCGAGGATGTTTTCCTTCATGACTCTGTGGATAACGCTGTGAGGTGCTCAATACACTGATGCAGATTCTGGAGGCTGTTAGATTTTGACAGATGACTCATGGTTCTTTATTGAGAAGTGTGTGCACATGTAGATGAGCTACAGCCAGGAAATAAGCTCAGTGCAATAGTATAGAGATCTCACACTATGGAGAAATCAGACAAGCTTAATGATTCGTGGGTAAAATTTCAAATTTCACGTGTATATTTAAAAAAAAAAAAAGTTTTAAGTTGCATTATGTCTCACATATCTTGAATTTTTATTTTGACTTTTTTTTTACCCATGATTCAATTTCACATGCATTTTTTGAATAATTTTTACATGAATTTTTACATGGTTTTTGCACACAATTATGCATTTTTACTTGGTAATTTTTACACAATTTATTAATGTGCATGTTATTCACTCATTTTCTTATGATTTTAACATAATTTCGTTATTTTCACATTTTCAGTTGTTTTCTCATGATTCTTTTAACACATTTGGTTTAAGACGTGATTTTTTCATGATACACTTAATATTCTTGTGCTGTTTTTTTTTTTCTTACAAATTAATTTGTTTATTTTCATGTGATTTTTGTTCATGCAATTCATTTATTTTCATTGTAATCCTTTTAACATTATTAGTTTTCACATAATTCTTATAAAACTTGATTTTTATACATTCAGTTTTTTTTAATATTCACGTTTTTTTTGGGGGGTTTTTTTTTACCAATTATTCAATTATTTTCATGTGATTGTTTTTGCACTTTATTGTTTCCACTTGATTTTTTTTCACATTATTATTATTATTATTATTATTATTATTATTATTATTATTATTATTATTATTACTTGGAAATGGAACGTTGCTGGAAATGTTCTTAGACTGCATTAACTATGATGCATTTAAATACACATCAGTTTACATACATTAAAAGATTTCATTATTTCTTCTCAAATATATAAATAGCAACAATAGTAAATAAATGTAGCTAGATAAATAAATAAATAAATAAATATATAAATAAATATATAAATAAATATATAAATAAATAAATAAATAAATAGAACATTATTATTATTATTGTCATTATTATTATTATCATTATTACAAAATCTAATTTCTTATCACATTAGTTATGTCATTTTGTAAATAACATTTAAGCCATTCATTTTATTTCCATTCCATTGAATAGATCAAGAATCAGATGAATTGTGTAATTGTTTATACTGAATGACAAATCAGTTCAACGCTGAATCACAATGTAAAGTATTAAATTTGCTAAAGAAGGCAAATAAGCACGTAGATACCAGCCTAGCATGAGTAGCACGGAGAGACGATGTAAATAACATGAATGGTGCACATAACATTCACAAACCTACAAATCACAATGACCAGGCCTGAAAACAGAGCTGTGTCTCTCAGCTGTACCCGTAAACACATCACAGGAAAAAAAAAAAGAAAAAACAAGATTCACAATTTCTCAAATCAGATTCAAATCTGCATCCAACCTCACACCATCTGTATCCCGCTCTATATTTGACTCTATAGTACTATACGCTCAAACTGCAGACTGTCCTTGTGCCAAGTAAGCAGAACAGGGCTGTAAACACAGCTAGGAACTCACAGCATCGTCCTGCTGAAGTGAGGGATTGCCCCGGCCCGGATAGGAGAGGCGGAAGAGAAAGAGCAGAGAGAAATAGATAGAGAAAAGTGAAGTACCTTGTTGGAGCATCTATCCTGGAGCAGTCTGAGTGTGCATGTGTGGATGTGTGTCCTGTTGCTGCTGCTGTCCTGTCTGAGACAGAGGATCAGCGCAAGAGGGAGAGAGAGAGAGAAAGAGAGAGAGAGAGAGAGAGAGAGAGAGAGAGAGAGAGAGAGAGAGAGAAAGAGAGAGAGAGAGAGAGAGAGAGAGATGGAGATGGAGAGAGAGAGATGGAGATGGAGAGAGAGAAAGAGGGAGACTGAAACACCCCCTTCGGACAGGGCGGAGAGGTGGGGTATTTGGAAAAAAAAGGGAAAAAAAGAAAATCTGCCTAGTTAATCCTCCAACCATGTCTGCATGCTCACTCCACGAGCACACACACACACACACACACACACAGAGACTCCGTCCACTTCTCCTCATTACTCTGTTAATATTAATACTGTGCCATTAATCTGCTGGAGAGACAGACATATGCTGGAGTGTATCTGCTGCCAGGCTCCTGGCGTGTGTGTGTGTGTGTATTGCTGCTTTGTGCACTGTATCTTCCATGTTTTATGTCTTAAAGGGCTTAAAGTCACAGCAATGAACACACACACACACACACACACACACACACAGATAGATAGATAGATAGATAGATAGATAGATAGATAGATAGATAGATAGATAGATAGAGAGAGAGAGAGAGAGAGAGTGTGTAAGAGAGAGAAAGAGAGAGCGAGAGAGAGAGAAAGAGAGAGAGAGTAAGAGATAGAGAGAGAGACAGACAGAGAGAGAGAGTAAGAGAGAGAAAGAGAGAGCGAGAGAGAGAGTGAGAGAGAGAGAGAGAGAGTGTACAGGATTAACAGCTGCATTTTCATCTCTCACTCCATACCTGCAGTCCTTCCATCCTTTTAATCTGTAGAAAGAATTTAAGCTCAGACAGGGGCGTGTATAAATCAGCATGCTGTCATTGCTTATTGATTTTTTTTTCTTGTCGTCTTCACTTTACTCTAGGATATAATGCAAAAAAAAATATACAAATAAAATACAGACTTAGTGCTTGATATTGAAACATAATAGATGCAAAAGCAAAAATGGATTTTAATGAGTAATTAATTACACCTATAAATCTTTGTTTTTAATTGGTGAAATTGTACAAAGGTGTATATAATTGTAACCATTCACATGGACTTATTCATGTTGTGTGACACAAATCGTACTTTCTGTCATAATGTGACACTTGTAAAGCTTCTTTGTTTTAGTGTGGAGACAACAATATAAATTAGACCCAAGCCACGTTCGTTTGTGGTCCTACATCAAATATACACCGATCAGCCATTACATTATGAGCAGTGAGAGGTGAGGTGAATAAGACTGATGATCTCATCATGGCACCTGTTAGTGGGTGTATATTTGGCAGCAAGTGAACATTTTGTCCTCAAAGTTGATGTCTTAAAAGCAGGGAAAAATGGGCAAGCGTAAGGATTTGAGTGTGTTTAACAAGGGCCAAATTGTGATGGCTAGACCACTGGATCAGAGCATCTCCAAAACTGCAGCTCTTGTGGGGTGTTCCCGGTCTGCAGTGGTCAGTATCTATCAAAAGTGGTCCAAGGAAGGAACAGTGGTGAACCGGTGACAGGGTCATGGGCGGCCAAGGCTGGTTGATGCATGTGGGGAAGCGAAGACTGGCCCGTGTGATCCGATCCAACAGACGAGCTACTGTTGCTCAAATTGCTGAAGAAGTTAATGCTGGTTCTGATAGAAAGGTGTCAGAATACACAGTGCATGATGGGTCAGGGCTGTTTTGGCAGCAAAAAGGGGGACCAACACAATATTAGGCAGGTGGTCATAATGTTATGCCTGATCGGTGTATATCTGATATATGGCCATACGAGAGATCATTTAGCACTCATCATTATCATCATCGAGTGTCTGCAGCACATCAGATTTAAAACAAAGGACAACAACAGCATCAACTATATTCAGTAGAAGGATGGGAAATATGCAATTTATTAAATTTGAATTTGATTCAAGCAATAACTGGAAACTCTACAGAAGCTCACCATGAGAAGTGAAATAAAACAATTAGCCAACAATTTGATGTCTGTTTAAAGATCTTTTAATGCATTCTCATTAAAAGTCACTTACTCTTACGAATATGGACCATCAAGATAGACAGATATGATTTGAGAAAAAATACAATTCCTCATCTCAATCCATATAGCTATAAACTAAGAACAAACAAAAAAAGCACCAAATATATTGAAATCTTTTGTCACACACAGACATACTGCATCTCTAACCCTGTACAAGCTAAGCCATGTCCTCGCTTTGGTAAAGAGCACCGGAAAACAGGGTCGAGACGGAGAGATCAGACGTGTACAGTAAAGTGGGGGCAGGGAGTAAGACGAGCGGAAGACTGTGTGGCCTGTGGCACGCGAAGGGACACATTTTGGGTCTTGAGTAGAGCCATTAGGACACCTGACTGCACCCTGCTGACACAGGACAAAGACAGACACCAAGAATCCAGCCATCTGTTTGCCCTAATCAGAAATACAGCCTGGGTGTGGTGGGTGATGAAAGGTATATCACATAAAAAAAAAAAACAAGGGCTAAATTAGCAACCCCTCAAACTCCATCAAAATAAATAGTACGTGTCTGAGTTCTCTGAAATCCCAGTCAAAAACACACAAAATTAGATCATTGGTAAGGATAGAAATGTGATCTTAAGTGCACTATTTGGACAAAAAGTTGAGTCACTAGAGGATGGTGTTAATCACTGGAATTTCATACAATCATTTAGAGTATTTCTGACTAATTTTCCTTCGCAGAAAACAAAACAAACATTACTGAACATTCTAAAACCTGCTTTTTAATTATAGCGTTAGAATATTATACCCAAATTTAACACATTCAAAATTGTGCCAATTCAATTTCATTTTATTGGCATAGCACTTTTTTTAACAGGAGACATGGTCACAAAGCTGCTTCACAGAAATATGATGATTTCGCATATAGATTGATTCCTAATGAGCAAACCAGAGGTGAAGGAAGTGTGGAACATCTCCCTGAGACGATATGAGGAAGAAACACTGAGAGGAACAAGACTCAAAAGAAAAGCCATCCTCATCTGGGCAACACCAGAGAGTGTGATTATAAATCATTTTCCTTTTATAGTGGTGTACTATAGAGTCAAAAAGTGCAAATGTAGAACCAGGAGGTTATTTCTGAATATTTTCTAAATTTTCTTTTTATTTAACTGAAGTTATTAACTGTTGGAGAGTGATGTTAAAATGAAGACTTGAGAGCAAAGCTGTTTAAGTCCAAAAATCCTGTAGGTTACGTTACAATCCTTGAACCTTTTCCAAAATGTGAATATTTACCGTCTTTACATCTTCACTTTTTTTTCTCATTTATCACATTTAGAGTAACATAGTAAAAAGCAGAATCAGCTTTTTCAATCAGTATAAAGTATGGCTGTCAGTGTGAGACGTGTTTTTCCCTCTGTTGGATAACCTTACACAGAATTTTAGTTGTTGAAGATAGCATCAAATTTTAGATGCTTATGAACAAGCATTTGGGGCATCTCAGAGAGCAGAAATGGGAAATGAAATCAACATTTAAGATAGAAACATTTGTGTAAAAAAATTAACCATTATTGTTTTTTGGAACTTTTCTATGAATATATTGCACATAGTAGGCTAGATGAAAACAGAAATATGTATAAAAAAAAAATACAAATTCTTAAAGTCCGTTAAGAATATGAGCCACTGTTGAGTGTGGCATTAAAAAAATTCAATGCTTGAACCCCAAAACCAGGGCACTCTGATAAAAAGAGTTAAGGTGAATAAAACTATACCACTTCATGTAGTAGCTTAGTGGTTAAGGTGTTGGACTACTGATTGGAAGGTTGTGAGTTTGAATCCCAGGTCCATCAAGCTGCCACTGCAAGGCCCTTGTTGCTCAGTTGTATAAAATGAAATAAATTGTAAGTTGCTCTGGATAAGGATGTCTGCCAAATGCTGTAAATGTTTCATGTGAAATATTAGAAAGAATGAAACACATTCAGAGCTGAGCACCTTCATTTCAGGAGCTTTTCCTTCAGTCCTGGTGTGAAATGAAGCAGGTGAATTGCTTCTGATAATGCAGCAAAGTGATCTCAAATAAACCTCCCTGTAGACATGTTTGTGTAACATGCTAGTCTACAGCTATGGTGTTGAACTTTGCAACTCTTTAGCATGCACAGGCTAATTTTTAACTAGCTCAGAGTCCAAAACACCAGGTACAATTCCCAAAAACTGCTATATTCAGATACCAGAATCCTGTAATATAGGTAGATCCTTGATGGTATACCCCCATCCATGGCTCAAGTAATGGTACTGTTCTGTACCTTTTACCTTAGAGTGTAAAACAGTGTAGAACATTTAGTACTATCTAATAGTGTCCCATTCATGTACAAATGGAAATCCCTTTACAAATATTATGGTTTCAGTCGGGGCAGATAATCAGCTGGGACTATTTGTCATATTCCAGACCTGGACTCATTGGGAGATTCAGATGAAATCTTGCCTCGTCACGAGGCCGATTTGGCCTTCTTAGAAATGAGGTTTGATCCATATACTCAAACGTGATTGGTTAATATATCATGAAATTTCTATTATTCCAATGTGCTGGATTCTAACTAAAGGGGGGGCATGGAAAGGGAAAAAATCTTTTCTAATCCCTGGTTAAAATTTTGTGTTATGTCTATGATGCGTCAAAATCAACACTTTGTCTTAAGATTATAGATTATGTTTATTTCATCAGTTCAAAAACATGACATTCTTTTCTCTACATTGATAGGAATATAATTGTGATGATTACACAGATGTTTCACATTGAACATTTGAAGTAATGAACATTAGTATGAAAGACGTTAAGAGCTGAACTTTATTTCAGGAGCTTTTCCTTCAGTCCTGGTGCGAATGAAGCAGGTGAAATGTCTCTTATGACACAGTCTAATCTCAAATAACCTCTCTGTAGACGTGTTTGCAACTCTAACATGCAAGAGTGATATGCTCAGAGTGATATGTCCAAAACACCAGGTACAATTCCCAAAAAGTCCTGCTCTGTGAATTATTGAGAGAAAGCAACAACATAGAAATCTTTTACAACCTGTCCTTAGTAAGAAATTAAACTTAATGTAACTAGACGCTTTCTTTCTGCTCTTCTCTGATTCCCCTTTATTTATTTATTTCCTTCTTTGTCTTTCCTTCTTTCTTTGTTTTTCCTTCTTTGTCTTTCCTTCTTTCCTCCTTCCTTCTTTCCTCCTCCTTCCTTCCATCTTTCCTGCCTTCTTTATTTCTTTCTCTTCATTTTTTCCACCCACTTTCTTTTCTTTCTCTTCATTTTCCACTTTTCCTATATTCTCTGACACTCATTAAATTTTTTTAAAGTAATAATTTCTCCCTTTCTTCCCTGCAATTGTCTTTCCTTTCTTCTATCCTCACTAAATCTTTTCCTTTCCTTCTCACTTGGGTTTTATTCTGCATTCTATTTTCTTGCATTTCTTAATCTTTCATTTAACTGTCCATCTCTTTCTTTTCCCTCTACTTTATTTTTTTTTTTTTAATTTTTTAAATTTATTTTTATCTTGTTATATTATTTATGGTCCCAAATCACCTGTGTTTTGGCAGAAACAAAATCTTAGAGACTGTAAGATTGTGTTATTTTGTTGTGTCACATTATTGATGTCACACAAGGAACAAACTAGTTCAGTATACAGATATAGACAAACTCAGATGCCTACACAAGGATCTTTGAAAAGGGAAACACATGGTGGTTATTTGTAGGTTATTCCTTGGTTAGGTGATGAAAAGTGTTTACTTTGAAAAAACCTTCAAACCGGTCATTAAGAACGAGACACACTGAAGAGATTGGCGTTACTCGTTAGTACTAAGCAGCCACAGCACCAGTGAGCAGTGATTTCAACTGTACATGTGGGCAAGTACAAAGAATACTGCTTATTCTAAACAGGGGTTCTGGGTACCTGGAGTCTATCCCAGGGACCTCGGGGCACAAGGTGGGGGACACCCTGGACAGGCTTATCCATCACACACACGCTCAAATTCACAATCCGCTTGTGGATTTGGGGAGAAAACTGGATTGTCCAGAGGAAACCCTAAAGAAAATAGAGAGCTTGCAAACTACACACACACACACACACACAGGTCAACCGATTCCAGTGGCTATGAAGGTTATAATAACTCAAACAAAAAACTTGTTACCTCTGTGGTGAGCAGAAAAGCATCTCAGCATGTACATAATCATACCATCAACAGCTCATCCACATCACATCAAGGTTCCAAGATGCTTTTTCCACTCACCACAGCTGCAAAGAGTGATTATTTAAGTCACACTACTGACTGCTCTCATTAGAAAGACTTTTCCACACACAGAACTGGTCACTTGCTTCACTGTTTTTGTTTTGTGCGCTGTTCTATGTAACTTCTAAAGAACGTTGTATGTGAAAAATCCCAGGAGATCAGCAGTTTATGAAATACTCAAACCAGCCCATCAGGCACCAATAAACAAGTCACTCTCATCATTTATCAACTGAGCAGTAGAGGGTTAAAGGCCTAGCTCAGCAGTGGAAGCTTATTGGTCCTGGGAGTTGAACTCACAATCTTCTTATCACTAGTCCAATGATGGTATGGATTGTGCTGCTGCTACATGATTAGCTGATCAGCTAGCAGCATGACTGAGCAGGTGTACAGGTGTTCCAAGTAAAGTGGATAGGGTTTTGTATGTTGTGACATATTGTTACGTCCTCGTGTTCTTAGATAAATGCCATGTGTTCTATGTCGGTGGTGGGTTGGGTGTCTTTTGTTTTTCCAGGCTACATTTCATTTAATCCTCATCAGCCTACCGTTCCAGGTGACCTCTTGTAAACTGTGGCTTGCGTGTAGTTTTCTGTGTACGATCCTCTGCCTGTAATAGACCTTATGTGTTAGCCTAGCCCTTCGTGTTTGACTGCTGTATTTGTATATGCTTTCTCTGTAATAATTATACACACAAATATACACTTTTGTAAATAGCACTGTGTTGATTGGTTTCTCTTGTTTTTGGTTAGGTAGGGAGCAAGGGAAGGATGTGTATTTTTCTTTTGTGATAGGTTAATGGAGTTGGATTGTGTATAATCAGGAGTTTTGTTTATTATTTTCACCTGGACAACTTCTGAAGCCATCACCACCTATTAAATAACTGAGAAAGAATAAAACCAAGCCAGTGATACTAGGCCATGCCACTTTTTTACGACAGGGTCGTAACAATCTACTGTAGAAATGCTTCAGAGGGTCATGATTTGATTTTTTTTTAACTTGAGCCTAGCTGCCACTCAGGTGTATTATATACAAAAGAGCTGTATAGTTTGGTCTTATAAAACCCAAAAGTGTTTACAAGTGTGTAATGTGAAGGTCAGACATTCAGAATCTTCACTACACTTAGCAGACCTTCAAATCTACATTTATTAAAAACATCAAAATAGAAACAAACAACACTTTTTACATACTGCCTCCTGTACACAAACAATTTATCGCAATTAGTGTTTCACTAAACTTGTTAAAAAAAAATCAGAACAAACAAAAAAAAATACATATGTGAAATGAACATGATGGAATGTAGCTCTTGAAATTTCCATGTCATCGGTTTCTATTGGAGAGAACACTCAATATCTTATAAATTCCTTTGTGAGAGGATTTGTCAGAATTGTTTTTCTTTTTTTTCCCCCAATTAACTTCAAATCTCCCTTTAATTCCTATGTGCTTCAACATAAAATAATCATCCTGTATCACCCAGTGTGTTAGGCAGGATGTAATAAAGTGTTTGTTTATTTAAAAACCAAAAAAAAAAATAAACCTCTCTAATGATCATCATGTTCAGGTGAAAAGAGTGCAACCAATCCAGCATTCTCGCTGTTGACCACAATGTCTTTGTTCGGCTTCACCTTCTTATAGAGTGAGGGAAGGTTTCGGATGTGGACCTCCTTCTTAAACTGCTGCCCAAGAGGTTTCTGTCAAGAGGAAGAGACGTGGGAAAAGACGAAAGTCAGAATCTTGATCATACACACCATCATACACACCTCAAAGCTAAACAGTCTACACAGAATAGAAAGGAAGTGGCTCCCCCTTGTGGTTGATGTTTGTCTTACCCCTACAGCTCCTGCGATGAGTTTCTTAAACTGGTCTTTTCTTTTCTTTTCGCCAACTTTCTGCGACGCAGGGTTGATGGTTTTCTGGTCAAACTGCTCTAGCAGGTCAGGTTGGACGTTAGGGATCTGGTTCATGATGGCACGCAGCTCTGGGTATTGAGGCCGCTGTGGACAGAGAGATAGTTCAGGATAGTTTAGTGGAAATCTTGCTTTTGTCACTACTCATAATTGAAGATGCAGTTTTCCAAAAGTTTATAAGATGTCCTAGATACACGGGGCTTGAAATTCTGACATGTTTATCGCAATTTAATATGAAAATAAAATCCCCATTCCTGCCTACATATACTAATACTCCTGCAGATTACAGAATTCTCCTGATTAGTTATAGTCTGGTCCATAATTATTTGGACAATGATACACATTTTTGTAATTATGCCTCTGTACACCAACACAATGCACTTAAAATGAAGCAATCCAGATATACACTATATTTTCAAAACTTTTGGAACATTCTTCCAAATTATTGAACTTGTGTTGTTTTTCAGGGGTTGGGATCAGCCCCTTAGTTCCAGTGAAAGGAACTCTTAATGCTTCAGCATACCAAGACACTTTGGACAATTTCATGCTCCCAACAAGAAGGTCTGGTTCATAGTTCCTGCTCTAATTCATCCCATTGAGGTGAAGACTCTGTGAAGTTCCTCCACACAAAACTCACTCAGCCATGTCTTTATGGACCTTGCTTTGTGCACTGGTGTGCAGTCATGTTGGAACAGGAAGGAGTCATCACCAAACTGTTCCCACAAATCTCGGAGTATGAAATTGTCCAAAATGTCTTGGTATGCTGAAGCATTAAGAGTCCCTTTCACTGGAACTAAGGGGCCAAGCCCAACCCCTGAAATACAACACCTGAATTCAATGATTTGGAGGGGTGTCTCAGAATTTTTGGCAATACAGTGTACCTGTATATACTGTAAGAAGTGTAGATTTTCAGCTTTAGGGCACTTAAAATAAATTACATTTAACTGTTACAGCCATATTTTCAGACAGTCTCTCCATTGTCACAGAATCAAAAGTAATTGGACAAACTAATAATTATATCATAATTAGTGAGTATTCAAAAACATATTTTAGTATGTAAGTAAATGTAAGACATAAACCAACCATTTTGCTAATTTTAATAACCAAGTGACTTACACACTGTTTAGTCATAAAGCAGATAAAACTAACATCGATTATCTGTAGCTCTAGCTTTTGGCTGCTCCCTGTTCGGGGTCGCCACAGCGGACCAACTGGTCCGCACAACAACTTGGCAAATGTTTTACGCCGGATGCCCTTCCTGACACAACCCTCCCATTTTTCCAGGCTTGGGACCGGCGCTGCATCCAGTGGATGGGGTTGAGGCATTGGCTGGGAATCGAACCCGGGCCTTCTGCATGATAGGTGAGAAACCTACCACTGAGCCACCAATGCCCCGATGATCTGTAGCTCTATTTTTCAAAAAAGAAACATACCAGAGCGTCATAGATGAGCAGGGCGAGCTGTGTTAGTGCTGCGCTGCAGCCGTCATGCTGGCCATGCATGTGCAGACCGCTCAGCACTCTGGTGTACAACCACGTCACAGCATCTGTAAGCAAGTTTGCACCCACCACCTGCGGGAAAGACAGCAATAAAATGATCTGGAGCAGGCCATCAGAACCTTTTAAGCTTTTTAAAAATTAATTTTCTTGAATGAAGAGCGCAAGGTGAATTTAAGGACTTTTTTGGTACCTGTCTCAACAAAGTCCAGCAGATCAGGGTAGCAGCTCGCTGACAGTTAGTAGTGTCCCTCCATGAGAGAGAGTTAAAGGAGATCGCCAGCAGATTCATGTAGATGTCCTGAAGGTGGAACAAATAATGAGAAGAAATTAAACAGGTAAAACAGAGGGCATTCAACTGCTAACGGGTTCACTGAAATTATCTTCATCATATCTTATAGTGTAGGTCTCTTACAGAACCCAATGGACATGAAGACATGCCTCCTTGATTAATTGTTTAAGTAAACGAATAATCAGCTTGAAATGAAAAACAAAAAAAGGTTATTTAATAGCCGTAAAATAAAAAACTGTTAAGCGATTAAATGTACCTCATGTTTAAGGAGACACTTGCCCAGTTCAGTGAGCTCATCTGAATTCTGTGAGGCAGTTAGCTGAGAAGAATCAGTTGCCATCATTTCCTCGTCCCCTAGAAAAATAAATTAATAAATAAATACATACATTCATTCATTCATTCATTCATTGTCTACCGCTTATCCGATCTACTCTCGGGTCACGGGGAGCCTGTGCAAGGCAGGATACACCCTGGACAGAGTGCCAACCCATCGCAGTGCATAATAATTATAACAATTTAAAACTTGGATGTTTAGATAAAGGTACCGTCAGCATCCTCTCTGTTTGCAGCTGGTTCAGGCAGCTTCCTTGATATGCATGATGCACCTGCCAAGAGAAAAGTGTAAAACAATACAAATTTTAGTACAAGTGTGCTGTAGTGTGCAAAAACAGGAGTTTATAGATATATGGTACTCACAGACGAGATCCATGACCTCTCGTGTGGCCAAGCGCACAAGCCGATCTTCCAGCATCTCTTGAGAGACCTGATTTTCCTCGTAAGCCTCGCCATCATCTGGACCACTGATTTAAAAAATAAATAAAAATTATAATACTTATATATACACTACACTCACCATCCACATTAATAGGAACACCTGCACAGTAATATAATCAGAACAGTGAAAATGTGTAACAAACATTATTGGTGTGTGTTTGGATGGGATGGGGGTGGGGCTTTCAGGGTGTCTATTAATATTGGGAAGTTTAAAACACAAACAATTGTCAGTTATTCCTGATTTACAAGTCAATTGACTCATCTGCCATTTTTAGTCATTTATCACAATAAAAGCTGGGGTTTTTTTTGGTATGCCAACTCAGCAGCATACTGCTGAAGTTTTGAGTAAAGGTTGCCAGATCTGTACGATGCAGATCAAGCAGGAAACTGCTCACCATATACTAGTCCTCTGGTTGATGATCTGCCACCGAAGGTTCAGTCTCTGTGAAGGATAACATGACAGTGGGTTTTTAATAGGATGTATTCATTTCTACTAGTATTTCTTCATAAGTTATATTCAGAGTTCTTTAGAATAAGGTAAAGGTTTTACCTGGAGAAGATGAGAAAACAGAAGACCGAGCAGCGGACAGACAAGACTCTCGTAATATTCTGGAGGACAGGAAGTGACCAGCGGTTTCATGAACACCCGTGATCACAGATTAAATTAAGGTGAAATGACACCCAAAAAAAAAAACAAGATGCCCAAACCTGACCTTCCCATTAGGCATGTTATGCAAAGCATTTTAAACCCCTGTTCTGATCAGATCTAGTCCATTGATGTGCTATAAGAGTTAAAATCGCTTGCACAGCAATTCCACTTAAGAGGAAAATCACTTTTCTTTCTTATTTACAAAAATCACTTGCTTCCCTCAGGTTTTATTCTCAGGACAAAATCATGTATCATATCGGAAAAGTGTCAATATTTTGCATTAGGTCGTTTTAGTCGGTTTTAAGTTATATTAGTTATATTTTGGCTTTTTATTGGAGCCATATCATTTTTTTTATTCCTTAACTTTCCACAGATGGAGTTAGGTATGCATGTACTGTACATATTGTGTACATGTGCTGAATTATATCATTTTGGTCACAAAAAAGCATTAAGGATTAAGATGTTAATATTATGCAGCGCAAGGTTGATCAAATAATTTCTAGATGATGAAGCTAGATGGCGTACACCATGGTCCAGTACATTAATGAACTGACGTTTTGAGAATTCTTAAAGGATATGAAGCAAAGGCCGGAGCCTGTGGTCAGGAACGTGCTCTAGATGAATAAGTGCAGAGCCTACTAGCTTTTCGGCCAAGCCCTCTATTGTATAAAAGTCCTGCTGCAAGGCTGGGCCAACATGTCCGAGCACATGGTAACTGCAACAGAGCGAGGAAAACAAAATAATGAGATGCTGCGAGTGTGTAATAAAATTCCCCTGTAGACTTCCTCTTCCGATTTTAATCCTTTTTTTAAAGCATTCAGCACTTTCTCCATCAACCACATACCCAAAAAACACATGCAGAATTAGATCCAGTTCAGATTTAGACACGAAACTGCCCAGAAGGCAGTTCTGAAAACAAAATAGCATCAAACAGAAAAATCGGATTATGTAAAATCCATAAACATGATTAGATTGGAATATTTATTTTATGCAGCGACTACTCCGTCTCTTTATGGATGATGTAATGCCATCACTTTATTCTTCCAGCTAGTTATCTTCTTCACAAGTTAAAATGACTCTGTGCACTTGGTCTCAGGGAGAGTGTGTTCAGATTTTCTCACCAGTTGTCATAGAGTGTGCAGAAGAAGCCTTGCGTCCGCTCTAGTGCGCTTTTATACACCGGAGAGTCGTACACGTCCAATAAAGGCTGAGAGACTCCTGTGCAAACATGATGAGCGCTTTTAAGACATTTTATTCACATCTATGTCAGACACAGCACCAAAGATGATTACCATGTACCTAAAATGAGATTCTTCTCCACATCCAGGACATCGTACGCCCTGCTGAAGGTCTCGCTGAGCCGAGATAGATTCTCTGGTAGAAACAAGCTGTTGTGAGTCCTGAAATGATAATTAGATACATGTCGGTGCAGCTCTGTTTAGACTATAAACCACACCGCTATTAAAGCATTCTGGTAGTCTTAGTAAGGTACATGAAAAACAGTTGCCTACAGACAGCTAGGGTGATGACATCTACATATGAATTGATTCCGTAAGTGATACTAGCTGGTGATATGGCCTCATCTTTAATGATGTTAACAGTTGTGAGATATGTTATATTTCGACTGGTAATAAGCAAGCAATAAGACTTGAATAACAGTGATGATTCTCAGTGGGCTTTAGTATTATATCTGTGTAAAGAACTTTATTTCTCTGCAACAGACGTTTGCCAGCGGATGAAATTTGTCATTCAATAAAGAACACATTTTCCCACTCTCTGTTTAATCTTCTATTATCAGTCTCTGGAAAACTTAGGAACAGCTTTATTCCTAAACAAAATCATCCATATGTAATATAGATTTAAAGTGACAGTTCAAGGAGTGAACCATTTCATTTGGCAAAAGTTTCACTTGATGTCTTCCCCTATCTCAGGGCAGAAGAGAAGCATTTCTAATATATTATTTCTAATATATATCTAATATCTCTCTAGTCTGCGTCGTATGGAAATAATTAGTATCCGGATATCTATAAATGGTTGTAATTTATCGAGGCCATTTCTGACCAGCTGCTTGAATTATCCTTGTGGCATCATACCTGATGAGGGTTAGCAGATTTAGAAGCAGGGCCAGCAGGGGCTCTGTGGAGGGGTTTCTGTAGATCGCTGCTCCAGCAGGAGAGTAGCCCACTATGAAACCCCCAGCTTTGGCTTCCTCCACATCAGCAGGCCAGCGTGCTCGCTTCACCACACCCAGAATGGTGTACACACAAAAACTAATCTGAGAAAGGACATGTAAATGATCAGTTAGCCATTTGGAGTTCATCTCTAAATAAAAATGTATAGTTAGTTAGTAGTGATGTTAATAATCCTGATTACTTAATACGGAAATCACAACTACAAATCTACACGCATTCAAAAGTAAAATATATCAGTATGCTTCTTACACACACTGAATGTTAAGCTTATAAATGCTTAAGGGAAATACACCGTTACTTATACAGAAGGGCTGGAAAATTTAGTGTCATAAATTCTAAGATTAATTTATACACATAACTGTTATTGATCACTGAGCTCAATTTTATAGGCTTTATAGCTAAATGCTACACTACAACTTCACTAGAATTTTCAGAAACCTAAAGATTATTATACATATCATAACTGTTGAATTATGTTTGTCATGTTAACCACCCATACATTACAATACTGATATCATATGGACGGCTGAGATTTACCCTTGACCTGTTGATTCCCATCTGGTCCTCAGCGCCGGGTTCACTGTTGACCTGATCAGCACCAATGAACGTAATAAAGCTTGCTGGATCTGACACTACACTGCACCCAGGAGAAAAGAGAAAGAAAAACAAATCTGAATGAGTCATTTTCTCCGCCACAGATGTAATTTAGCTAGATAGCATTCTTAACTGATTACCCTGCCTAACTGATCTAGTTATTTCAATTATGAAACCAATATTTAAGATATTATTAAAATGTAGACCAATTCATACTTATAATACAGCACCTTGCATAAGAATCTGAACCCATTTTGTTGTATTACAACCAGGAACTAAATGTGGAACAAATTTTATATCTCAGGAATAGAAATCACCAAATAAAACACTAAAAGAAAAAAAAAAAAAATCAAAAGAGTTTTATAAAATAAAAATTTATAAAATAAAAAAATTAATAACATTTTTTATTTACAACAAATTGTCGTCAGTATATCTGCCATCTCTATCGGTTTTGGTGTAGCCTCCTCCAGATACAAGAGGAAGCGGCACCACACGATAAAAAATTTCTCATTGCGATAATCCCATTGACCTTAATCATATTATTAATATAACACTATACTACAAGCTGATCAGAAATCTGAATGAACATTCATTCATTCATTGTCTACCGCTTATCCGATCTATTCTCGGGTCACGGGGAGCCTGTGCCTATCTCAGGTGTCATTGGGCATCAAGGCAGGATACACCCTGGACGGAGTGCCAACCCATCGCAGGGCACACACACTCTCATTCACTCACGCAATCACACACTACGGACAATTTAAAGATGCCAATCGACCTACAATGCATGTCTTTGGACCGGGGGAGGAAACCGGAGTACCCGGAGGAAACCCCCGAGGCACGGGGAGAAAATGCCACCAAGCCACCGTGCCCCCCAATCTGAATGAACATTTTAATATTAATATATCTAATACGATCTGTACCTGCGCATCTCCTCTGAGAGCCAGAGTGCCGTTACAGGGGCCATGAGCTCCTCTAAGAAGGTCTTCTGCTTGTTGTAGTCTTTAAACTGGTTACTGATCAGCACCAGCGCCTCAATGAGTGCACACTTCTCCATCTGAGTCAGCAGCAGCTCGTTGGTGAAAAGCTCCTTCACTCGAGTGTAGAGCATGTCAAAGCATGGCTAGATGAAAGAGATACAGTGTTGGATCATACCGTTTCTGTCTAGATCTTCTTGCTTTTAAGTAAAGCATACGTCTTGGATGGTGGATGGAATATTAAAGCACAGGTAGCAGGATATGAAGCACCAGCGTTCTGCTTCGATTATTAGAAATATGAATAAATTAGGCTACAAGTCTGTTATATACCAGTATAAACTCTGGATAATCTCGACACATCTTGATGATGGATGAGCAAGCGTGTCTTCTGACGTTCTTCACTGCTCGAGTTCGAGGAGCCTGAAAACGTGGCATATCATAAAATATTAAGAAACTTTAAACCCATCACTAGCCCTGTGTTCTGTTTAGATGAGCATCTGCCTTCTAAGGGGTCGTGTTTTGTAATGCATCTATTTCAAGTATCGCAATATTATGAACAAAGGTAAAATGTTAAGCGAATCTTATGAGATGAATTTGATCCAGTAAGTAAAACATATGTACAACTGATTTGATTTAAAAAATAATATCATAAATCACTTTATGAACTCTTACCTTGCTTTCTTCAACCACTTCAAATGTGATGGCAGGAAATAGCTTTAAGCAACACACACACGCAAAGTTGCATTAAATTACATGTTCAAATCAGCCTTATATCCAATTAGCCCTCACTACAGAAAGAAAAGCCCATGGGGTGGAGTCAAACCTGATTCCAGCTCTTCCTACCTGACAGGGGCAGTTAAAACAGATCCAAAGACACCACTTGTATCAGGGGTGTCCAGTCTTATCTGCAAAGGGCCGGTGAGAGTGGAGGTTTTCATTATAAACAAGCAAGAGCCACAGCTGTTTCTACCTGTTTAAACAGCTGATCTTATCAGTTGAGCTTTTAATAATAGAGGTGTGGCTTCTGCTTGGTTGGACTGAAACTTACACCCACAGGAGTCCTTTCCAAATAAGATTAGACTGCCCTGGACTTTTAGTTCTGCAGTGAAGCTGTATCTCAGCTACATAAGTAAAGAAAATACTTTAGTGGCCATTGACATACCTGGGTGTAGAGCTAATGAGAACGTATTGTACAAGTGAAACACCTCACCTTGAAGAACACTTGAGGTAGAAATTCGGGGCGGTGCAAGACAAACGGGAAGAGAGTGGAGAGGTTGGTGAGGATGCAGGAGAGGATGACGGGATCGTGTGTCTCGTAGTTCACTACTGCATGCAGCAGCTCCATGCCTTGATCAACCGGCAGCTTCTAGACAGTAGATAAGCAGGGAAGGAACAGAGCATGGTGTTAACATGCGTTTTCACTTCACAATCAGCCTGTGCCAAAAGAAAAATGTAAACTATTCCATTATACAAACTACACTGAACTACTGTGTTCAATCTGCTTCAATGAAGGAAAGGAGAAAATTATATGAGAATGCATTAATTGATATGAGCTATACCTCCTTCTCCAAGACTTTAAAAAGCTGTCCCATCACACTCTCTGTGAAAAAGGTCATGGCTTCCCACTGCACAGCGGCGGGTGACAACGTCAAGCAGATCCCTTCTCCTGTTTTAGCTTTATTAAATAATAAAAAAAAAAAGACCAGAACAGGGATTATTGCCTCTCTCTATATTCTCCCAGTTCAAACCGGGCATTTCCTAAATACATAATAGGTAAAACAACTCATCTTAAACATAAACAAGCTGGCTGGGGGGGGGACATTTGCTGGTTACACTAATTTAAGAAAAGGCTTAATCTATGCGATGGAAGGCAGACACGAGAAAAGGAAAATCTGCCTTACAAAACAGATTGGTTTCTCAGAAGCTCAGTCTGGAAACTTTCTAAAGGAGTTTGTATATAATGAGTCTGTGGCATATTTCATAGGGTGCATTTAAAGATGGCTCATTTTGAAAAAAGCTGATTTGGCCTAATTGGGTTTCAGTGGCCTTGTGACCCAAATTGAAACCACAAAGTCCGTGCAGCACTGTTTCACCGGAAGAGCTAGACATTTAAAAAAAATCTTATTAGGTTAGATCTGACATCTCGAGACATTTTGCATCCTTCAAAAAAATCCATCCCCTAAAAACTGCCTGACTAATCATTAAACTGGAACTAGACATGGGTAACTTTTACAAGGTTTTAGAACGTACAGTTTAGCATATAATTACACATTTATTTAGTTTAGTTAGTTTTATGTCTATGCCATCTGCACTGCCTATTGGAGATCTATCGGTCTCTACTTCTCTGAAATGTATCATGACACACGTATCATGACTTTCACGTGACAGATCTGCCTTCATAAAGCACACCGATTGAAAAACACACTTCACACATCATACAGAAAAGCTCAATGGATGAAGCAAAGCTACAACTCTAAGTGGACAGGGTTTGATATCAAACATCCACAAAGGTCAAAGTTTAAACTCACACGGAGCATTTCCAGTGTTGAGGGGTGAGCTGAGCTGAAATTGTAACCATTCCCCAGCAATCTGGAAAGCTTCAAGAGGAGCAATCTTACAAGAATGGCGAATAACGTCACCCTGCTGGGCCCGAAAAGCTGTAAAAGAAAAAATGTATGTCATGAAAAGTGCACAATGCAATCCCTCTGCAATTCCTACAGCTAATAAGCAGTTTGCTTACAGTGAAAGAAAGCATTGAAGTCCTCATCGCTGTCGAAGTCCACACGGGCATAATCACAAGCCTGGCTGTCATTCTTCGATGGGAATCCCAACTGCAAAGAGAAAAAAGAAATCACTACAAGCGCAAAAACCTTTCAGAAATGGTAGGTCAATGCATGCCTTTTTCCCCCTCCCTCTACTCACCTTCACAAGGTTGGTCATGGTTGCATTTAAATATTTAACAGCCATCTGTAGAACAATGGACTCCTTAGATAAAACTTCATGTCTGAATACGTTTCCCCAGGTCGTCTGAGTGCAAGATCTAAGAAACTGTTCGTACAGCATCATTAGATTGATTCATTTCATTTCACAGCTTAAACGCATGATCATTTGCAGTCATCTTGCTATTTTACCTGACTGGGGTGAGTAGTGAAGGCGAGGAAGGCTTCCAGGTATTTACCCAAGTTAGCAGGCACCTCCACTTCTGCAGGTGAGCCCTATGCCAAAACAAGACCATCAGCTTCCACGTGATCATAATACATGCAGCATATGATGCAAGATGGCATACATAGCACACTTACCACTAAGGCGCAGAGCTGACTGCCTAGAGCACACAGCACCTGGCATAACCTCTTCAGGAAGGTGTATCTAATCTCACTGAGCCCCACGTCCACTGATCTACAGTTAAAATTACAAAAAGACTAGTGATGCGAGTGTGGAGCAGTCTAGAAAAAACAGTTGTCTGATGGCTAGACTTTATGAAAACACTTTGTCTGCTTGAAGCTGTTTAATTGCTAGCCTACTTATCAAGTTGTGCCGTGATCTGGTTTCTGGTTACACATCATTGTATGAAAAGCCTAATTAGATTTCATTTGTAAACGGTCTAAATTGCAATCGAAGGATCTGAGATGCTCACACAACAATACTACTGGAGAGATGGCAGTGATTAAATGCTTAAAAAAAGAAATTGAAATTTAACCAAAACAAAAAATGACTCAATTAATCGGCGATTAGTTCAGAACTGGAGTATTTGTGTTGATTAAATGACGTGAACTCAGTAAATAAAACTAGAGAGGCCAATATGGATAAAGTAAAATGATAAATAAAATGCGAATTAAATCGGTATATAGGAGCCGAGTTTAGATAAACACTGTGTTGATGTCTTGCAACACAGATAGAATAAAATCTTTAAACACAATTATCTACACACAGTTTTCTCCCTTTTCATTTTTTGCAAAAACTGCTCTTTAAAAAATGCTTGAACATTCCTCATGCTTGAAAAACATGCAGAAGAGAAAGTGTGTATTTTTCTGGATTATTTGTAGTAGAAAATGTCAGGGGTTTTTTTCCCCCAGATCTTCTAACATGTTTAAATGAGTCCTCAGTTGTGCGTTAAGAAGAGCAGTTAAGACTTACTGGGCTGCTGACAGAATGTAGTGCATGGCCACGTCATCAAAGAGCACCATGAGTGGCTTCCTGTCTTCCAGTTTCCCCTGTACAGAGGTCAAAAAGGACACAGCAAACACATAACACACAATCAACACATAATAATATAATGTATTCATCCAAGTTTTTGGTTTTTGTTTATGTTTGGAATTCCATAAACAGCACATATAATCAGAATATCTCCATATAATGCCCGTGTAGTGTCTGTTATCTTAAAAGAAATCTACTGTACACTATATACACTATTGATAGAAAAAGACTTAAATCAAGCAATCCTGAACTAAAACAATGACTTTATACAATTATCATCCAATCAATCGCAGGAAAATAAGAGCCGATGTTTATTCCAGGCTTCGGCTGTCTAGTTTGGGTGAGTGTGTCCACTCTAATCTCAGATCCCTGTTCTTGACTGACAGCGGTGGTGTCACCCAATGTGATCTTATATTGTTGTAACCTGTCCACTTTAGGATTCAAGAAATGTGCATATTGAGATACTTTTCTGCTCACCATGGCTGGAAAGACTGCTTATTTGAGTTACTATAGCCTTCCTGTCAGCTTGAACCTGTCCAGCTGTTCTCACAAGACCTCTGTCATTAACAAGATGTTTCTGCCTGCAGACTCACTGGATATTTACTTTTTTTCCACAGCATTCTGTGAGACTTATACCGTACTGAGGGACTGTTGTGTGTGAACATATATATGTATGTGTGTGTGTGTGTGAAATATTTGAACAAGCACCACAAACAAAGCCACAGTAACTGAGATCATATTTATTCCCCATTCTGATGGTTTATGTTTGAACAATAACCAAAGCTCTTGACCTGTTCTATGCATTGGGCTGCTGCTACATGTCTGGCGTATTGGACAATTAAGTGTTCCTAAACCAGGCTAGGTGAGTGAATACTCAATGTTTTACATGATATATTTACAACCTAAAGAAAAGAAAGGTACTTACTTTCCTGCTGACTGCAATGAGCAGACACTCAGCAGCCTCCAGCTGAAGCTCTGGTTCACTCAGGAGTAAGCACAGGATCTCTAGTAAACGGCAGCTGTTGTTTGTGATGTGAACCAGTGCAACCCAGTCTATGTAGCCGGCCAGAGTGTTTAAGGTGGTCACGCTAACTCGGCAGTGAGCTTTGGCCTGAATAAAGTAAGAAAGGAACAACATTTTATGTGTGATGCCATGACAAAATACATTCTGCATCCATCATTGAAAAGCAATCATTGACAACAACAGTTCAGTCTGAGCCTTACCTTTAACTCCTGTCCTGGAATTACTTTCTGGGGAAGAAAAGCAAAAGAGAGAAAGATCATGCGAACTACACACACAGAGGACAGAGGATAAAACTGAAAAATGTGCTTGGAATTTTGACTGTTGTGACAGTGTTCTTTCTTTAAAAAAAAAAAAAAAAAGTGCTATCTATATGTCTAGAGCACCTTTTGGTGACCCCTTTAGCTTAACAACATCAAAGCCACTCTAATATCCTACCATTTTTCTGTACTCGTCGACATGCTGCTGAAGAATGGTCAGAAGGAAGTTGAAGATGCTGTCCATGTTCTGAGTCAGTGTTTGTTGGATGTCTCTCCGGCGCTGCTGGGGCAGAGTCTGGAACGTGATCACATCCTCGGCCAGCCGCAGCAGAATCAGCATCACCAGCTCTGTCTGTGTGTCCTGAGCAATAGGAGACATGGGACGCATGTGTTGTTAAAGAGCAGGGAAAGATGCTCTGTCTTCATGCCTGAAGTTTGAAGAACACCTAGAGTCAAAGCAGCCTGAAATAAGCGAGCATTCAGGCAACAGCTAAGCAAATAAATAACACATACCCCAAAAGTAGTGAGTGTTTCCATCTCTTTCAACATATCTGGCCACTGCTGAGGCCACTCTCTCTTAATCATCTCCACCACAATCCTCGAAAGGGCATCTTTAATATGACTCTCCTCCTCCAAGATGGGATATGTTCCCTGTGGAAATACATAAAGCCTGATCAGAGCTCACAACACATCACATATAAAATCATGCACTTCTACAGGGAATTTAAAGAGTCGTCTCACATCACGGTTGCCAGATTGTTCTAGTTTTGGACAAAATTATACCCGAGAGATTTAAAGAAGTCTGAATTTTTGGGATACATTATACATAGTCATCAAAATCTTGTTTTAAACCAAATAACTGGAACAGAAGGCGCATTCCAATTCACATACTTGTGCACTGTTCTGTGTCATTTTTTAGTGAGTCGCACATTCACATGGATTCCAACAAGAAGAAACGCAAGAACAAGACAAAACTGCCTGTATGATTCAACCAAAATATATGAAGTGTGGAATGTTGAACACTTCATGCACTCAACAGTTGCAGCTTTGCTTAAGTAGTGAAAGTGAGACAGGGATACAAGGTACTGACACTGTCTGAGAAACAAAGGACCTGGCAACCCTGTTCATAACTCACGTTGGTCAGCATCTCCATGGTGCAGTCTTTCAAATGCACTTTCTCTTGCTGTGGCATGTTGTTCCATTGAAACCTGGTTACACAACATACAGATCATCAGTGTATAGTCAAATACAGAAATATTTCCTTTTGTGGTGTACATTTAAAGTCTTACTCACTTTATAACATGTTCCAATATTTGTAGACCAAAATGTCTCACCACCGCTGTCTGGGACTTGTCTGCTAGCTGAAGGCCACAGGGTATACAATACGGGCATTTTTCTTTGAATTCCTCACAAAACTGAAACAAAAGATATTATGTTATTAACTTTCATTCATTCATTGTCTACCGCTTATCCGATCTATTCTCAGGTCACGGGGAGCCTGTGCCTATCTCAGGCGTTATTGGGCATCAAGGCAGGATACACCCTGGACGGAGTGCCAACCCATCGCAGGACACACACACTCTCATTCACTCATCACACACACTACGGACAATTTAGAGATGCCAATGTCTTTGGACCGGGGGAGGAAACCGGAGTACCCAGAGGAAACCCCTGAGGCACGGAGAACATGCAAACTCCACACACACATGGCGGAGGCAGGAATCGAACCCCCAACCCTGGAGGTGTGAGGCAAACGTGCTATATGTTATTAAACATATATATATTTTTTTAATTTAAGATCTCAGATACAAATCTGACTATATAACTAGAGTTGTTACAGTCTCATGGTTTCACATGTTGATAAAGAAGAATATTTAGGGAATTTTCACTTTTTTTGTCATACAAACAAGTTTTGAACAAAGATTTCAGAATAAGTATTCCTTTTAAATGTCACCACCGGTTTGTATGTTGTAACTGCTCGATTAATATCGAAAAACCGTGATATTTTCACACTAAGTTTATCGCGATTACCGTAGAAACTTCAAACCGTAACACCTCCACATGCAGCATCTGAGAAGAACTGTTTACGTCAAGATACTGACCGTATCCCAAATAGCTTCGTATCGTACATAAGGTGCACTATATAGGGTGCATACATTAACACTCCTTGCATCACAGTGAGTGCACTGGAGTAGGGAAAAAGAAACGATTTGGATACAGTCACAGACAGATGTTTAGTTAGCTAACGAAACATACATGACTGATCAATCATTTCTGTTAGCTTTTAGCTGCATAAATGTCAATAGCCTGGTCAGCTAACAGTGTAATACACTTAGATATAAATCTAGTAATGACGTTTATTCATTTAATTAAGTACTCTGTGAGCACTGGGGAGCTATTTATTTGTTATTTGTTCAGAAACGTTAGCCTTAGCCGGACAGCAGCTCTCAGCTCGCCGGTTAGCTAGACACTGTTAGCCGTGTAGCTAATCTCATCTCGTCTCCTCTCCACCTCCGGTACCTTTAGAGCCTCCAGTCGGTACCGCTGATTGGATTCCGCGTCCATCATGACGGTCACAGCCTTAATGAGCTGCTCGCACATCGCGGCCACCGGCTCTGCCATGACTACAACAACCGCGCACCACGTTCACCGCTCACGTAGCAAATCCAGCTAGCTGCACGCGCTTATGAGGCGCTTTAACGGAGGTGCTGTGCAACAGCGTGCATGCAGCTGCAGCGCCGGGCCCCTCCCCCCCTGCGGCATCATGGGAAATGCAGTTCTCTCTGAGACGCCATTAGAACGAGCTTCATGCTGTATGCTCATGTATCGCTAATATTTCAACATTTAATTCAATACGTTTAACATTTTTAATCGTTTTTTAATCAGAACGACAACATTTGAAATATATTCATTCATATATTTATATATAAAAATAAAGTCAACGCTATTTGAATATAAAAATGATTTGTTTGCTTGTTTTTTTAATTATTTATTTTATAACTTAAAAATCCATTATCATTCTAATATATTTATATTTTTAAAACCTTTATTCATTTGTTTGTTTGTTTAGTCAGTAGAATTCAATTAATTAAATGGTGTACATATCTAATTAATAATACATTCAATAATGAATTGGTACTAATTTAATTGTTGTTTAATTAATTAATTTATTTATTTATTATGTGTTTTAAAATATCCATTTTTTTTTTTGTCTGACCAGAAAAACTCTTCTACAGGGTCTCCTCAAGGGTGTGTGTTGTCACCGTTATTATTTATTCTGTACACAAATATGTGTCAGAGTAGTTATGACAATAGAACCATCATAAAATATGCAGATGATTCTGTTATTGTTAGTCTGCTTCAGGAGAACGAGATCAGCCATGGCCCAGTTATTGATGATTTTGTACACTGGTGTGAGGAATCTTACCTCCAGCTTAATATATCAAAAACTAAAGATATGCTCATCGATTTTAGGAGGAACAGCCACATGAAAGAAGTTACTTTAATTAGAGGTCAGACTATTGAGACTGTGCAATCTTATAAATACCTTGGGACCATTATTGATGCAAAGTTGAACTTTGAAGCTAATTGTGCAGCTGTGTGTAAAAAGGGCCACCAGCGTTTATATTGTCTAAGGAAACTAACACACTTTCATATTGACCGAACGATAATGAACATGTTTTATCATGCTTTTATTGAGTCAGTTTTGTCTTTTTCCTTGGTGGCATGGTTTGGTCATATATCCTTAAAAGCACGGTGGCTTAGTGGTTAGCATGTTTGCTTCACACCTCCAGGGTTGGGGGTCCGATTCCCGCCTCCGCCGTGTGTGTGTGGAGTTTGCATGTTCTCCCCGTGCCTAGGGGGTTTCCTCCGGGTACTCCGGTTTCCTCCCCTGGTCCAAAGACATGCTCCCAATGACGCCTGAGATAGGCACAGGCTCTCCGTGACCCAAGAATAGTTCGGATAAGTGGTAGACAATGAATGAATACCTTGTCCTTTAATCATATTAATTAATTAATGCACACTGATATTTGATTTAATATTTAGTTTGTTTTATTACCTTTTATTAAACTTTATACTTTTCCCTTGAAATTCATTATACTATATCACCATTTAACAAATTATTTTAATTATTATATACTTGTGTTATTACTCATTAGATCATTTCTTTAAATGTTATACTTAATATATATTAATATATTTATTACAATATATTAATAATGACTCACTGTGGATGCTTGATAACACTGGACCATAGGAACATAAGCACAACATAATAACACTTCTTATAGAGGTTCATTAGTAGCAGTGTGATGGCACAAATCTACCATGTCATATATTTAAATGATGAAAGCCAAGGCCATTGCATGCACAGCGTGATGTTCTCTCTGCTGAAAATATTGAACAGCCCTTCAGCTCATTTATTTAGCTTAAAGGTGCAGATCTGGGAAGCTGTACATTAACATAACTCTCTAAGAGTCAAAGCTTAGCAAGCTTGCAGGAACATAAAACCTAAAGCTGTCAGACAGCAGCACAAGGATCTGCACAGCATTAATGTCGACCTCTCCTATGAGTCTGTCTGTCTATCTATCTATCTGTCTATCTATCTATCTATCTATCTATCTATCTATCTATCTATCTGTCTATCTGTCTATCTGTCTGTCTGTCTGTCTGTCTGTCTATCTGTCTATCTATCTATCTATCTATCTATCTATCTATCTATCATCCATTCATCCCCCTATTTATCCCTTTATCAGTGCATCGGTTACCTACACAGCAATAACATTTGTATAAACAATTGGTTATTCAGGTAAGTACGTGAACAGCAAACAGCAGTGGTGCATTCGTACTAAAATAGTGTATATAATTCGCTACTAAGTGATGCACTTTTTAGTGCTGCATGATGTGATTTGGAGCGCAGCCAGAAATCACCAAGTGTGGGGCGGGGCTTAAATTCCAATGGGATGAGCGCGTCAGTGTGGGCGTGGTTTCGCCTCTGTATTGGGAGTCGGAGTGCTATCTGAAACTGACGGTGTTCTAGTCGTCCTTCTTCTTCTTCTTCCCGTCGGGAAAATGTCCTGAAAACACCGAAACGGTTATATAACAACTGGAAAGTGGATACTAACAGGGATATTTACACCTGGATGTTTTAGACTGCGACGTTTTTGGACAGAGCTTTAGCTCTCAAGAGGAAACGAAGTAGGCGACTCTGTTGGTAAACTTTCGCCCTGCGTTAGCTAGCTGGTTAGCTGCTGAGCTAATAAACAGGGTTTATAAATGGTGTGAGGTGAACTTTCCACTAATCCAGGCCTGAGACCGCCGACTGACTGCTGCAACAGGTCTCCTCTGAGCCATGAAGTAAAAACCGGACACGGTGACTTTTTATCGCTTTTTTCATTTGATTTTTCTTTCTTTTTTTTTTTTTTTTTACAAAGTCCGGACTAATTGATTCCCAGAGGGAGTGAATTTTTTCCACTGTGTACACTAGACTAGCTGAGGCTCTCTCGGACAAAAGGAGAATTCAGGAGTTAACTCGGTTTAAATGCGTTACGAAGCCAAAATGATGCCGGTGAGTACAAAATGATGAGTTTTCACTTTAATAACAAATAGCAAATTCTCTACTTTGTATATGAAGAGAAAAAAAAAAAACAGTATTAATAAAGGGGTGCTGGTTAAAAAAATCAGTCCATTTAACTCTCTCTACTCTTGGCAACACTAGATTCAATAAAAAAATAATTTATCTGCGACAATAAATTAATGTCTCTCCTTCCAAACACCTTTTATTATCTTTCTGTCCGACACATTTTATTAACCTTTTATTTCCTTCATCTGTATTTAAAGCTTCAATAGCCATTTTTTACTTATTTGTATAAATAACCTGGCAAAAATGTATAACATGATTTAAAAAAAAAAAAAAAAAAAAGGTATAATACAGGCAACGACATCAACTCAGGTGTATAAAGTTATAAAAGGATAAACCTGTTTGGAGGGTTGAACTTCCGGCCCGTAAACATGTTTGTGATTGGTTCTGCCTCCTGTCAATCATTTTATAAAGGCTATAGACTCTGAGCGGCTGTAGATTTTGGGGGAGAAGCTTCCAGAAGGTGGGGTGAAAACGGGGGAGGGGCATGGGGCTGACGTGCTGCGTCCTGACTTCACCTACTTATACGCCCTAAAAGCATCTACTCATTTTATTAAGAAAATATAAATACATTTGAGCGTGTATGCAAGTACTTCATAGTAATAACAGGACGTCAGTGTTACGGGAGAGAACGCTGTTGCCTAGTTACGCACATTTATAATTGTCTAAACAATGATAATAAAGCTGAATCTAATCTAATCTTATCTAAAAAGGCGTGAGGCAAACATCACAAAGCTGCAAAATTGTCCAAGGATCCACATTTTGCACCGAAATCATATCTCTGGGATTCTCATTTCAACATGTACTACCATTTAGGAAACACTCTGATCTCAGATACTAAGGTGAATTGGGACGTAGTAAAGAAAAGAAAGAATGGTTTAAATGAACCCTTAACCATTAAATCGTACTTAATGCACCTTTTAAAGCAGTTAGGACTCACTTGTTTGACCGAAACTGCTTGAACACAGCTGTATAATGACTCACACTGGGCAGGTCTCTCCGGTACCGCCGTATACAACACTACAAAGGCAACGCTTATCATAATGGAGCCTGTTCGGAGACATTTTTTCCACAGTAATGAGTATCACAATCCGGCCCTCTGTACATAACACTGGGACTAAAATATCTCAATGAAAGGCTTGTTCATGGAAGTCTCTTTGTGAATGCAGCGCTGTTCCTAATAATAGGTATATAATCTTAATGCAAGATGGGTTATAAGCTGAGAATTCCACCATGAAAAATTCATGAAATACACCGACTAGGTATAACATTATGACCACCTGTCTAATTATGTTGGTCCCTTTTTTTGCTGCCAAAACAGCCCTGATCCGTCATGCACTATGTATTCTGACACCTTTCTATCAGAACCAGCATTAACTTCTTCAGCAACTTGAGCAACAGTAGCTCGTCTGTTGGATCGGACCACACGGGCCAGCGTTCACTCCCCACGTGCATCAGTGAGCCTTGGCCGCCCATGACCCTGTCTCCAGTTCACCACTGTTCCTTCCTTGGACCACTTTTGATAGATACTGACCACTGCAGACCGGGAACACCCCACAAGAACTGTAGTTTTGGAGATGCTCTGATGAATCTGGCTCTTGTCAAACTTGCTCAAATCCTTACACTTGTCCAGTTTTCCTGCTTCTAACACATCAACTTTTAGGACAAAATGTTCACTTGCTGCCTAATATATCCACTAACAGGTGCCATGATGAGGAGATAATCCGTGTTATTCACTTCACCTCTCACTGCTCATTATGTTATGGCTGATCGGTGTATACATTTCTGTTGAAATATTGGTGGTGTGTCTTGTGATTCTGGTGCTGTATTATCATGACTGCTTTGAGAAGTTTGACATTGCAGGCTGACCTCAGTTAGTGTCAGTTACTATAGAAGTGAATAGGGGAAATTTCTGAATTCAAAGATTTCTGGCGTGAGGGATGAGTTGGGATAACTCCTAGAAGCAAAAGAGAAAGAGCTTCCTTTCTTGCTCACCATTTTCCAGCAATGTCATATTAATGAGGAAATCTAACATAGAAGTAAGTGGAGATGACACACGATGGTGTCACACTCCCAGAGTGTACTGCAGACTCCAGTTACCCGGAAGCATGGGTACACGGCTGCTGGTGGAGGCAATGCGTGAATGTTGAAAATTTGGATGCTGAGCTGTTCGAGTAAAGAGTACAGATGCGAAAAGAGATGAATGAGATGTGATGAAGAAGACTAAAGATTAAAGTGCCGCCGCATTACTGTCTTTAGGTAGAGATGAAGCAAGGGCAGTGTCCCAATTTACCACTAACCAGACTGTTGTATATTTTAGAAAATATTTATATTTCATCATGTAAAGGGTTTTCCCAGGCCATCATGCACACAGCTCAAAGCCAGAACAAGTTCTTTGGAAACTGTAAAATAAGTAACCAGTGCTTGGACCCCTCATTGCTGCTGCATGGCCAGACCATTTATAAGCACCTGTATCATGATCTTTGGTGTAAAGGTGTTGTAGCGTGCGACTTGCGTCCACAAAACAGCAGACCACAAGCAACCGAAGTTGTATAGCAGGAGAGGGTCGGCCATTCCAGTCTTTTTAGTCATGTATGAACACAGCAGTCACTCTCTGATCCACATCATTCAGGCAACTCTGGAGAGCTTCACTTGTGGTGAGAATGTAATCTGATCAACATGTAAAGCAGTGCATGATGGGAACTGGTTGGTTAGATGATGGCACGCGTCATGAATCACAGGTTAACGTGTCTGATAGATCTATGTTTGAGCACGTCATGGCAACGGAAAAAATAACTCTTTACTTTAAAATGACGTCTAATATCTCTTCTCTGAAACATGAGAATTGAAACAATGTGGTCCAGATGAAACCTCAATTTGAGTCTGATAAATGATCGTGAATATAGCTAATAAAAAGCCACAGTAAGCCCACAGAGCCGCTGAATGCCCGTTTTGATGGACGAACGACTTCAGCAGATCATACACAGATGCACTCTGACCAGCGAGATAACGGGTGACTTGCAGAAACATGTTTCGATCCGATTTAATATTTTGCTGCATAAAATAGGACCGTTCCTGTTTCAAAAAAAGGAACAGATCTGAAAATGCCCTGAGATTTCAGAAGGAAGTACTGTGCACTCTGGCTTAAAAAAAACCCTCTTTTTGTTCTGTTTTTTTTGTTTTAGTTTTGTTTTGATTGGCAGGTTGGTAAATTCACAAGGGCCTTTGAGAAGATTTTGTACCATTTAATAAAATAGTATTTTATTTTTTTAATCCGTTCAGAGAAAACTGACATGAGTGCAGCTTGGGTTTGCGGGTGAGACGAGGTGAGGGGAAGAGAGATGAAATAAAACAATAAATTAATCAGACATCTTTGGATCTAAACACTTCTTATCTTATGAATTTTTTGAAGTGTTTTTCTCTCCCTGTGGGGAACAGCTGGCTTTTTTCCCCCTTGCACTCATTATCCATTCATGTAGTTTGTACATCACCATTTTGTGCCAAACGTTTCAGTGTAACACTAAAACAAAGCGCTGCACCACGGCAGTAAAACTCTCCTGCGTTCTCATTGTCGTCACCCAAACACAGCGGAGCCGAGCGGCTTTTCATTGCGTGGGAGAGCGCATTGTGAGGACGCTCCTGCTGAACTCTGATAAGCTTCAGGAGACGTCTTCTCCCGGTACACACTGGCAGAGCTCGTTAGGGCCGGGAGTGATTTGCCTATTGAAATGACGTGGAGTCGTCTCATGATTTACACAGGAGCCGTGTTTTACACCGAAGATCAGCTTGTTCTTCAGGAAAAAAGAGTCATAAGTTCGAATGCATTTAGTTTTCGGATTATTTTTTTTCCCCCCATTATTGGCATTCTGAGATAGATAAATAAATCAATGTTTTCCTTAAGGCTTTTCTCACGTGTACTTGATGTACATATGACTATATGAATTCCAAATAGAGCACAACAGTCTGTCAAAAGAAGCTTAATATTAATGGAATATTATTTAAATATTAAAATTAAATAGACATTTATTAATATGTTAAAAATTAATTAATATTAATGTTAATTTAGTGTTGTCTAAATGGCACTAAATCCTACTCAGATATTTCTTAAACATTAACCTCAAACCAGGCTGAATTTAATCGCCCTCATGAAACTATTTAATTAGAATTTTAAATATTTGATAAAAAACAAAACATAATTTAACAGAGCCACTGCAAATTGATCGTTTTTTTATTGAACCCGTTTCTTAGTGCATTGTGTAACACCATTGACCCATAACATGGCGTGTTTCACTGCCCGAGCTGGAGCTTTCACCCAGGTTGCTTTTCTTGGAAATGTTCATGCATCATTCATGCACTGTGCTCCGTGTCCTGTATGTTGCATCACGCTTAAATAATTTTTTTTGCAGTTTTGCCGTCCTTGCCATCGCTTATATTGTAAGGCATGTGCATCGAGTCCTCGAGCTGATCGGACACTTTTTACTCTCGCATCATAGGTTTAAATGAATTTTTTTATTTATAAAAATATTACATTTTAATGTATTTTTAAATGTGATTAAATTACGATTTAGTTAAGTTTATTTATATATTTATTTAAATAAAGAGGACAAAACAACAAGGAGAAACAAAAAAGGACAAATAAAGGAGGCAGAATACTACAATTTGAGGTAAGGAAGCATCAAGATAGGACAGTTTCTCACCAAAGGTTGAACTTTTATTATTATTATTATTATTATTATCATTATTATTATTATTATTATTATTATTATTATACTTGTCCGCCGACAGTTTAGCCTAGTAACAGCATTCCCTCATTTTAGTTATACAATGATCAGCCGTAACATTAAAACTATTAACAGGTGACATGAATAGTATTGATTACAGTGGCACTTGTTAATGGGTGGTATTATATTAGGCAGTAAGTGAACAGTCAGTTCTCGAAGTTGGAGTGACTTCGACAAGGACCAAATTGGAATGGCTAGACGACTGGATCAGAGCATCTCCAAAACAGCAGGTCATGTGGGGTGTTCAGTGGTGAGTATCGAACAAAATTGGACCATGGAAGGACAACCAGTGACCCAGCGACAGGGTCATGGGCTCTCAAGACTCACTGATGTGTGTGTGTGTGTGTGTGTGTGTGTGTGTGTGTGTGTGTGTGTGGAGAGAGTGCCAACCCATCTTGGCCAATCCTACAGAAGAGCTACTGAAGCACAAACTGCTGAAAACATTATTGCTGGCTCTGATAGAAAGGAGTCAGAACACACAGAGCATCACAGTTTGCTGTGTATGAGGCTGCGTACCTGCAGACCAGTCAGAGTGACCATGCTGGTCCCAGTTTACCACTCGAATGCATCTACAATGAGCATTAGAACTGGACCATGGAGCAAAGGTCTTTGACATCATCTGGATCCTGAATCCAGTTAAACCAGTTCCAAATAGTGTTTTCTTAAAGAAGTATAAATATGCAGTGGCCCATACCCATAATGCACTGAGCACATGTCATGTTTAATATTAACACAGCTGCAGGCAGTAAGGAGGTTTACACTGAGGCAGTGTTGTGATGCAGGTTTTAAAGAGTGTATTCACGCGCAGTTAGCTTTAAAAATACATTATTTTACATTCTGTATTTAAGCGGTTAACAGTGCGGGTTTGTTGAGTCGTCTAGGAGAGAGAGAGCTTTTAAGAACAACATGGATGTGACGTCTTTCACGCAGTGATAAGTTTCATAAATCCACTGAGGGAAATTTCTGACACACCCAAAGCAACCATAGGTGTGAAGTTTGGTGCGTCACAGCCTGGAGTAGATCCTCACAAGTGCTTACAGAAGCACAGGAGCACTTCGAGGGCAGTCACTGACTGAGTATGGACTTGGACATGTTTAAATTCTCTCACTGCTATCATTTAAACACTAATTAACACTTTATTAATGTTGATGGTGTTTTTTTTAAGCAGATAAGCTATTTAAGGCCATGGCACTCGCTTTGACGGATATTTACATACACTTTTCGCACATGATTTGCATACTGTAAAAAAAAAAAAAGAAAAAGAAAAAAAAACCAACTGTCATGAACTCCGATCCAGGAAATGTAAGCATTGAAAATAAATTCAGATAATTAAAAGTGACAGAGCTGTAGTGAAACAATTTCTAAGCAAAGTGAATGTTGTAAGGATTTCTTTTGTGTGTGTGTGTGTGTGTGTGTGTGTGTGTGTGTGTGTGTGTGTGTGTGTGTGTTTTTAATTATAATGCACAAACTAGCCGATTATTTGCTTGTCAGCTGAACGCGATTCTCTTCATCTGGAGTCTTAAACCCTGCTCCAGTCCTGTCAGGATCTGAAGAGTTTTGCGTCACGCTTCACGCTCTTACACTTTGTCAGGTCTTTTTATTGATTTTACAAGACACTTAATTATTCTGTGGCAGCACTGTTGACCTCCATCATCTAGCTTTTCTCTTTTTTTTTTCTTTTATTATTATTATTATTATTGTTATTAGTTCTGTAATGCTTTATGATGCGGAGGATTTCCCCCGGCTATTCGTTATACCGCGTCAGCTTTCAGCGCCGAGGTCATTAAAAACAGGTGAAGTTGATCCAGAGAGCTGGAGTGGGGCGGGGCAACTTGATGTACAATAATAAACCGTGGTACACTTGTTAAATACATTGACTGTTGACTACATAAAAGATTTTTTTTTTTTCTGTCGTTTATTTACCATACAAGGAAATTGAGTCTTTTTTATAAAAAATGCTGCTTTTGTTGTGAAGTACACTCAATTCAGTGCTTATTTCCTGGAATAAATGACTATGTTTGGCCATGGTCCTGTTGCCTGAGGCTATGCTCTCTCTGTTTGTGTGTGTGTGGTTAGTTAGTATGAGGCTCCCGGTATCTCTTGTCGTCTGTTTAATTTGTGGGAGTGACTCAAACATTTCTCTCTTCCGGCAATCGACCTGCTGGTGTTTATGCCTCTCTGAGCCCTGACTCTTTATTGTAGTACACTGTATGTTCAGAAGGATGGCTGAAAATCCCATTGCACATTTAATCCCACTTTACTGTTATAATGCGCTCTTCTCTTATTTTCCGGGAAGGTTTTACTCTACATGTTGGAGCGTGGTTGTGGGGCCGTGTGATTACTGATGTCGGGTCGTGAGGTCTGGGGTGTAGTTCATTCCAAAGGTCTTCGGTTCAGTGGGGTTGAACCCAGGGCTCGGTGCAGGACACTTGTTTATCCTCTCCAACCTTTCGCTTTGTGTACAGGAACAGGTTTATTCGACTATTTTCTGTATCGCTTATCCTACACAGAGTCGCAATGAATCTGAAGACTATCCCAGGGGACACTGGGAACAAATCTACCAATCACAGGGCACACTTACACACGCTCACTACATGAAGTTTACAGATGTCAGTCAGCCTCCAAGGCATGTCTTTGGATTTGGTGAAGGAAACCAGAGGAAACCCCTAAAGCACAGAAAGGACATTCACACAAGGTGGAGGCAGGAATCAAACCCTCAACCTTAGAGGTGCCATCCTGCCCCCAAAGCTGATTTATACTTGTTCATTATGCCTAATATAATTAATGCTATATTAGTGTACATAGTAAAGCCAATTCTTCTTCTTCTTCTTCTAGTGTACATAGTAAAGCCAATATTCTCACATTCAGACTGGCATTGTCTCAGATCGCGCACTTGTGTACTATTCTAGATCATTAATGACTAACTTCTTGATAGTGGTTTTTTTTTAATTATGTTTAGTGCTTGAATTTTGAACCTTTTAAAGCTTGGGTTTGAGTGCTAGTGTTCTGGACTTTCGAGCATAGGAATTATTTTGAAGCATATTCGATTTGAGACACAGCCCAGTGAACACGGTCACCCCCAGTATAGACGGTATGCAATCGCAAAACTTACAGAACCTAAAGACAGGGATGTTTTGCACACAGAGGACGTACAGAAAGCCTCTGAGGTATGTTCCTCCTCTTAGTGTGTTAGTGGGAAATAAACAGAGCTTTGACATGGCACTCGAATCAAAAGCTGTGTAATAACACCCGATCTCACACAGGCGAGCTTTGTACAGCTGCGACTGCCTTAACCCCCTGCCGAGGATCCTGCTTCTAGCTTTCATCTCCACAACAGCGTCCAGACACGACAGGATATTGAGCGCACCTGGGAACTTTGCCTTTTACCTACATGCCTCACTCTGAGGAAAGGGCAGGAGGGTATTTCTTGGCTCATATTTATTCTTTTTTAGCTCTCTGTCAGTAAAATGGTATGTGTTACAGGTACAAAGCATCGATCCTGTTGTTACATTTGAGATAATGGAAGCAGTCTGTATGAAAGGGCGTCATATTCCACCACAGGATAAAAAGTTCTGCTCTACGTTGTTAAACATGATGCTCTCGTCAGTGTGAATGAAACTGATAATCCTTTTCTAATCATATTCTTCACACTTCCTCTGCATCTCACTTAAATGTCCTGCAGAGATAAAAATGTCCTCCTCAGTCTTTCAGATGTTTTTTTTTGTCCTTGCGTGTCAGCTGTACAGGTGACATTCAGCGAAGTTGGCAACGAACGAAGGTCACATCCATCCACACACATCCAACTGCCTTTTTTTTTTTTTTTAATCTCTTCCTCCAGCACAGCACAGGTCCTGTGTGGATCATTAAGTTAGTGCTGAGTGCTTGAAGCAGCACAACCTCCATCTACTGTAATTACACCACTCGCTCCCTCTCTCTCTATCTCTCCTCTCCTCAGGCCTCATCATCTCTTACAGACACAATCCACATCGCTTACAGAGCAAGCCGAGGAGACTCAGGACCGGGACTTTATTATCACGTCGTTTTCATTTGGCAGGAATTAGATTACACTCCAGCCGAGACGGAGCTGTGAGGGGAAAATGTCAGGGACTCAGGGTTAGGGTTTTTCATGCTGAGGGTTTTACATCGTAGGATGTTTGTGCAATGGAGCTCTTTAAAGAGCAGGATGTTACCTCTTGTTGTATTATTGATTTTCTTTTTATTTATTTAATAGGTTGAATGGTTTTCAGAGTGGGATCTGTGAAGCATAGAAACATTTTTTTATTATTATTATCCCCCCATTTTGTTACTGTTATATGAATCTCAACCTTCAGTTCCCATAGTTATTATATTCAGAGGTTTAAACCTGAAACGCTGAAACTTTATTTATTTATTTATTTATTCAT
This sequence comes from Hemibagrus guttatus, assembly GCA_033459395.1. NCBI lineage: Eukaryota > Metazoa > Chordata > Actinopteri > Siluriformes > Bagridae > Hemibagrus > Hemibagrus guttatus. Next base: position 8,741,170 of record JAUCMX010000029.1, on the reverse strand, counting down.
AAATATTTTTTTATTGTTTTTATTTTTTTTATCATTATTTTTATTTATTTATTATTTATTGCCATAAAATTTTGTTTGCCTGAACTGCACGAAGGCTTCGCCCAATCAGCAACACAGTGCTGCTACAGTGATCAAAGCAAAGAAAATGGACAAAAATGGACAAAAATGGACGTAACCTTGAACCATTCGTCACACACTCATCATAGGAGTCTTTTTATTAAAAGAAATCCTTGGCTTTAGATGGACACAAGACGCATTTCAATTCCAATGTCTTTTTTTTATTTATTTATTTATTTTTTTTTAGGTCCTTTTAAAACTAAGTCCTTTTTCACACACACACACACACACACACACACACACACACACACACTTAAAATTCTGTGCTCAAGTGCTCAAACCCCGGTAATTGCTGCTCATTGTCAGCTGTGTTTATTACGGAGTTGTTATTCTTAATAGCTTGTTGGACTGCTCGCTTTATTTAAATGGGTTTAATCCAAACTAACTAAAGTAACTGTGAAGCCAGCGTTAATGCAAAACAAAACAGACATGATGAGAAAACAAATCAAGAGCGACACTTTCATAGAAAAAGTTGGATTCTAAGGAAATATATCCTGAGACTGGACAGCAGGACACTGGAGTGTCCAGTGATGGTCAGTTGGTGTGTTAACAGCGTGCATAATTATATACATTAAACTGGCCTGTACTTTATCATTTTATCTATATCCATGTTCTCCTCTTCTTAATTCAGGACCAGGTTTTGGAACGTAATAAGGTTCAGTAAGCGCTTGACCACTTTCTCTTTCTCTCACTAGATGTTCTTGACTGTGTACCTCAGCAACAACGACCAGCATTTCACAGAGGTGCCCATAACCCCGGAGACGGTGTGCCGTGATGTGGTGGAGCTCTGCAAGTTGCCGGGAGAGGTGGACTGCCACTTAGCTGAGATGTGGAGAGGATCGGGTACGAGAAACACACCTCTCTCTCTCTCTCTCTCTCTCTCCGTCTTTCCCTGTCTCTCTCAATCACTCTGTTCCTTTCTCACACTTACTCACATACACACAGTCATTGCACATGATGGCAGATGTAAAATAATTTTGAAAGCATTTTATTCTTGGATATTGTTTTTTCCCCCGAATTAAAAAAATGTCCACATTTTAGAGGATCAACATTTTTGTTTATATAGAAACAGCACTTTACATAAAAATGAAACCAAACAAGAGCCGTGTCCATGTTCTGAAGGCCCATTGTGCAAGGTGGGTGACGTCTGTTTGAATAACAAACTACGTAAACTCTGAGCTCTTATGTAAACGAGAGAAACCTCCAGGTGCTGAGCAGAAAGAATCTGTGCTGGGATCCAGACAGGGATTTTCGGGAACAGCGTATTGGTGTTCAGACTCTCATTCCAGCTTTGCTGTGGCCTGTTGCCATGGTTACATGTTTTTCAAGCACGCTCGGCGTCTTCAGTTCGAGTGCCCAGAAAGGCTTCGGCACCTCAGAGTGGTGATCAGCGCAGCCCTGCATCGCAGACAGGAAGTTGTTCTTCGAATGTCAGGATGCGGCGGTGTAACACAGAGAGCCGAGCATTCCTGCGCTTCAAGCGGTTTAAATTTTAAACAATAACATCTTTCACACTGGCATCGAACCCGTCTCGAGTTAATCACTAACTGGTATGTGAATAAGTGGAAAGTGGAACTGCGGTGAGTCGAGCTGAAGCAGTTCTGCAGCATTCATGTGGATAGTAATCAGGTGTTTTTGTTGAGGAGAAAACACTTTCCCCTGGGCACACTGCACAGTTAGAGTTGAATGTGAGGAATTTACAGCAGAGACGACGCAGTGCCTCAATGCAGCCTGGGATTGTTCACTGCCAACAAATATATCCATTACAATGGAACCTTGGCATATGAATTTAATTCATTCTGGAGGGGTTCTTTAAGCGAAAATTTGTAGGGCGAAACGAATTTTCCCATAAGAAATAATGTAAATGCAGATAATCCGTTCCAGCCACCTAAAAATATTACCATTATTACCCATACAAAGCGTATGTAAACTGTATGGCTGCTTACAAAGAACTGACCCAAGCCAAGCATTCCATGTCAAGGCTCCTCACGGGAAGTCGTGCCAGTCGTGAGTGACTCTTTCCAAACAGATGTAAAATTCTGTAAAATTCTGTGAAATTTTGTAAAATTCATAAACGTGCTTCGCTTGGCTTACCACTGACGCAAACAAGTTTTTAACGGCTCCTGGAGGTACGCTTAAGCCGGCGTTCGGTTCGTTCATATGCTGGAAATGCTTCGTATGGCGATGCAAATGTTGCTAAATTGTAGTTTTTAAGGTGAAAATTCGTAAGGGAGGACATTCGTATGCCGAGGTTCCACTGTACTCTCTCTTTCTCTCACCCCCACTCACTCACCCCTCACTCCCCACACCATTAAAAGTCTATACATGTTTACTCTCAGCTTGTCTGTCTAAAGAAAAAATATATTAAGGAGATGTATGGTTTTATGCACTTCCCATAACCCTTCAGTATTATTTTATGTATTTGCATACTGTTATGTTATATTTTGTCCTGTTGTACTTCTCATCAGTTCATACACTGTGCCATGTGCAGCTAAGCTCAGGTCAAGTCGAGAAGCTTTTATTGTCGTTTTAACAACATGCAGCTGGTGCAGTAACGGCCCTCCAGGATCATAAAACACAGGACTACAGGACACGACACAAAACTAAGCACACTTCATAGATGTACACAGTACTTCATAATGTGCATGTGTGCAAAGACAGGACAGTACCATAACTGACAAGGGACAATGCAGCGCCGAGCAGTACACAGTTTTGTAATGAGTTGAGCTGCAGTAATAAAATCCTGTGGATGTAAACACAAAAATGCTGACTGTCATCCTATTAACTGTTTTAAATGGAACAAAGGTTTACACACTATATACACATTATCCCTGTATGCTCACATCTGTATGCTCACATCTACAGATGTCTTTCAAGCAAAACGGGACACAACTGCTTGATCAATGTAATGAAAAAGCAAAGAGACAAAAGATTTACTAAATTTAGTGACTGTGTAAAGGTTTAGATACGTCATATATTCACGTGATCTGACGTAAACAGGAAATGCAACACGAGATTAATGTTGATCACAGACACACGAAAAGACTGCATGATACACTGCAAGAATCTACAAATGTACTAATGTACACAAATTGTGTAAGATTTTTTACTTTAGTGCAATCATCCAGAATCCTCAAGTGAGTCAGAATATTGTGAAGGAGTGTCAGCAGATCAGTACAGACTTCGCTCCAGCAGCGTGTGTCAGCACTCAGTCACTGCTGTCCTTGCATGGCCAGGTTATTGGTGTGCAATGACCTGACTCTCTCTCTCTCTCTCTCTCTCTCTCTCTCTCTCTCTCTCTCTCTCTCTCTCTCTCTCTCTCTCTCTCTCTCTGTGCGCGTGCATGCAGAGCGAGCTGTAGGCGAGGGCGAGAGGATGCTGGAGATACTGCAGCGCTGGGGCTCGCGCAGATCCGAGGTCCGTTTCTTCCTGCGCCACGAGAGAACGCACGGCCGCGAGCCAGGTGAGTTCAGCTCCGTTAATAACACAGGTGCAAGAAGGTGAGTTCAGGATGTTGATTCAGGAGACACGTGACTGCTGAGTTCAGTGTGATTTTATGGCTGTTGATCACAGTGAGGTGAGTTTAGAGTGATTAGCTTTTTTACTGTGTTGTTCTGGCAAGTGTGTCATGATTAGTTCGCAGCTGTGATTTGGTTGATTCATTTCACAGTACGATATTAGGTGGATTTATTGTTTACATATATTGTGATTAGTTTACTATAGTACATTGTCTGGTGAGTTTAGTGTGATTTTTATTTTATTACTGTGTTTAGGTGAGTGCGTAGTGATTAGTTTGTTGCTGTGTTGTTCAGGGTTGAGTGTATTGTGATTAGTTTCCTACAGTACATTGTCTGTTGAGTTTAGAGTGGTTAGTTTATTACAGTGCAATATGAGGTGAGTTCACCGTGATTAGTTTGCTTGTGTGGTGTTAGGGTGAGTGTACCATGAAGAGTTTGTAGCTGTATTTTGGGTGAGTTTAACGTGATTACTGTCACAGTGTGATATCAGGAGTTTAGAGTGATTTATGATTGTGGTTCAGCTGAGTTTAGTGTGGTTGGTTTCAGGCATGTTTAGCGTGATTAGTTCATTACTGTGTGAAAGCAGGTGTGTTTATTGTGTTTCATTTCACAGCACAGTCTCAGGTGAGTTTAACTCAGCTGATAGAGTTTAGCCCAGCATGTTATATCAGGTGGGTGTAGTGAAATAAGGTTATGCTGATCTCAGCCAGGTGAGTTTAGCACAGCTGTCTGATCTCTGCTGAAGCGGATAAGCATGAGTGACTTGAAAGAAAGCTTTTAATAACTTCCCCATCATGGAGACGGATCAGTATCTACATACCCACAGAAACATCATCACTGCTGCTCGTTCTATGAGAAGATTTCAATGAGAAGATTTCACTTCATTTATTCCAGAGAAGTGTTTTAAATGTTGTTTTGGAGACCCAGGTGCTTTAAACCAGAGTGTCATCTTAACTTCTGTAAATTATTTTGGAAATGATTGATTCTTTTGAATAAATTCTTTAAGCATTGTTTGAGCTCTAACTTTTTTTTTTATTCTTCATCTTGAGTGATTGTAAAAGTAGCCTGTAAGCATTATGTAAATGCCGCACCTGAGCACAGGCCAGAGGATAATTGGACTTATTGGTTATGTGAAATTATTTCCCTCGTTGAGCTGTGACTGTGACTTCTTGTTCAGAGACCCGTGATAAATGCATGGCTCATCGCCAGCCACTGGGCCACACAGAGTCCTTTGTTCTAACAAGGCCCGGTGCTCATTTTGAGTCAACTGTTATTCTAACCTGCGTGTGACCCTGCTTCAATCCATCTATTCAAAGACGTTTTATTTTTCTCTTTATTTCTTCACAGTCCATCGATCACACTAGCCCTAGTGTTGAGCAGATCGGAGCGTGTTGTGCCAGACGGCATAAAATTCATATATTAACCTGGAAATGTTTTATAGGAAATGCCAGGAGCATGGAACAGAGGAGAAACGGTGTTAAAGGAGCCCCTGATCGAAGGATGGAGAATGGGGTGAGTCTTCAGGTGACTTCTGGTATTTGTTGATGACTGTGTGTTGTTTACTTGTGCAAAGAAAGTGTCAAAGGAAACGAGTTAAGCTGCTTTTGCGAATTCCTTTCCTGTAACTCGATCTTTGTGAGAAGTGTGGTATAAGTGATGCGTGCCTATGTGAGACGAGAGCTGAGTTTCCGTGTTTTGCAGGTGGCTGCTCCACGCATGGACATGACTCTGGCTGAGCTGCAGGAGATGGCAACACGGCAGCAACAGCAGATCGATGCTCAGCAGCAGCTGCTGGCCTCAAAGGTAGATGAAGCTTTAAGAAGATCATGAGAGATTATAGAAGAAAATGTTTTTTAAAACCCTGTAATTAGATTTGGAAGTAATGACCAAACAAGAGGCACGACAAGCGTTCTCTTCATCCGAAGCCTTGCATTCCTGTTTGATGTAATAGACTCAGATCTTTTCTGTCCAGGAAGTTTGTGTTTATTTATAACGCTTTACCGTTGCTGCGTGCAGGAGCAGCGGCTGCGCTACCTGAAGCAGCAAGATCAGATGAAGCAGCAGCAGGCTTCTGAACAGGAGAAGCTACAGCGTCTCCGGGAGAACGTGGAGAAGCAGGAGGCCCGGCTCAAGAAAGTGCGCGCTCTCAAGGGCCAGGTGGAGCAGAAGCGCATCAGCAACGGAAAACTGGGTGAGCATTTGGCGTCACTCGTTTGTTCCAGAACATTATCGTCTTGTTGTACCGTATGTTGTTCCACCTCTAGTCCCAGCAAAGATTTCTCAAAAGTGTTTTTCTTGTTTGCAGTGGAGGAGATTGAGCAGATGAACAATCTCTTCCAGCAGAAGCAGCGCGAGCTCGTTGTAGCAGTGTCGAAAGTCGAGGAGCTCAGCAGACAGCTGGAGATGCTGAAGAACGGCAAGATGGATGCTCTCCACGATAACCAGAGCGCCGTGGCCGAGCTCGATCGTCTCTACAGAGAGCTGCAGGTGTGGAACAAAACAAACACGTTGTTCATACATTGTGTAATTACTGCATTTCCTCTGCTTGTATTCGTCTCAGTGGCTTCACACTGTATACTGCAGGCACGTGCTACTGTTTTCAAGACATGTATGATGATCTGTGATGCTACATTCACACACACGGAGTGATTTTATCACAAGTCACGAGTGATTTTATATGCATGCGCATCATATACGACATAAAGGGGAAGTGTGTGTTCTTTGCCACAGATCAGGTGGCAAACAAGTCACTCCACATTTGCAGACAATTAAGCTGTTCTCAGCTCTTTTTTAACTTTGCTGGACAAGCCCATATAGATCCCAACCCTCGCTGTCACTGAGGTCATCAGCAGTCATTGAAAACGATTGATTTGCATTCGATTTTTTGCTGCAAGAGGCTGTATGTGTGAAAGGAGCATAGAAAAAAGATAAGTTGCACAGTCTGTCTCATCAGTTTTTGATGAGACAAATAATATCCAGAAGAATGGGAATAAAATAAGGCTGTTGCAGGCAAGATATAAAAAAAAATGCTTTAAATAAGTCTCTGTTAGTATGTCCGCTGTCCTGAAACAAACTGCTCAATTCCTCATATATGGTTCTAAGGAATGAAAAAGAAACATTGTGGGATTCTGACATAGAAGGAAAGCTAAAGTGTTGAAATAGTGTTTGATGAGCTCTGAAACATCTTAAAGTATACATTTGTCATTCATAGGTCATACAGTATGTATTATAGCATCTTTAGTTACTGGTGTGGGTCTGTGCTTATTAAACATTAATATGCTGATCTGCATGCTGCTCTTCATATTTAGATGCCCAAGTTAGCATATTTGAATTTCTATAAAAACAAGACATGAAGTCCATTAGTGCCCCATGCTGGTGTAATCTATGCACCTAATCTAATCCAAATCTTCTATATTGTTTGATTGAGATCTGTTGACTGCAATGCCAATAAAATTGTTGTTTACTTTCATGCTCAATACTCCATCCAGCGATCCCTCATGCACTACGGATGGGACTGGAGGATAAAGATGTTCCATTACAGGATAAAGGATCTGTCACAGTAATATTGTATTGATTTAGAGTGATGCTTCTATTAAGTGGTGCCAGCATCGGTTCAGCAAAATGCCTGACAGTGACCGTACAATAAAGTGAAACCAAATTTGTCACCTGTCTATGCTACACAGGACATAAGGATGGTCAGTTTGTACCCATGGCTTTAAAAGCGGCCACTATTTGAGCATCCTACAGCTTGGAGTTCCCTGCTATAGAGATTTCTATAGAAATGAAATTTTCTATGGACGGACAGGTGATAGCTTGGAGGAAACATTCTAGGGGAAGCAAAAAAAAAAAAAAAAAACTAAAATGTGAGAACTGTTATTTTAAAGTCAACACAAAATAGCAATTGATTTCAATCTCACAAGCTTTATGGGTTTCGATCTCTAGTTTAATAACCTGAAGCTACATTAAACTGTAATACCTTGGACTGAATTTGGATGCTTGCACCAAAAAACAGCTTATGTTCTCTGTTAAAGGTTCTATAAGCTCCCTAAGCACTAACAAGCAGACTTTTTTTTGTGAGGTGGGGACTTATTTGATATGTGTGGTCTTAAAATATCAATGTGTTTTCCCCCCAATCAGCTGAGGAACAACATGAATCAGGAGCAGAACTCTAAGCTGCAGCAGCAGAGGGAGAACCTCAACAAGAAGAACCAGGAGGTGGCCAACATGGACAAGAGGGTCAACGAGCTCCGCGATCGCCTCTGGAAGAAGAAAGCGGCGCTGCAGCAGAAAGAGAATCTTCCAGTGAGTGCTCACATGATCACCGTCCTCCCAGGACCATTCACAGCGTGTAGATGTTAAAGAAGAAGCCTTGATTTGTCAGATATATATATATATATTACGATACAGAGCTCTGGATTAGAGAGGCCTTGATTGAGAGCACAACAGATCCCCTAGTCTTTAACTGTTGAGGCCCTGTACAAATATGCATTAATTACTGGGTTAAAATCAAGGTCATGGTTATATTGTAGTGAAAACACACTCTGACTCCTACAACCAGAACTACATGCCAAAATGTACTATGACTTCAGAGCTCTAAAACATCACGAAATGTGCTGTGTGTGGTTTGTAATCTGGCCACAACACATCAAGCCAGCAATCTCAGTTGATATTTGATCAGCTTGTTCGAGTGTAGTGAGCACTGGCAACAGATTCGTACCTCATAAGGAGCGGTTTTTCTGTCCTGCCCTCTTATTCTTTTGAGATAAAACCCCATGCTGTTCAGGCAGTGTTACTAAAAGTTGTCTATAGCTGGATGTATTACTTTTACATTATCCAAAATAGCCGACGTGGCAAAGACAACTTAACACTAGCTTACTAACTTAACTATTTTGTCAATACATGAATAGCTGGTTGAAATTTCAGTATTTATGATTCACGATTCAGTTATTCGTAATGTATAATAGCCACATGAAGTCAGCGAGAAAAGAAAAGGTGGTATTTTGATGCAGAGAGCAGCACAGTCATGGTGTGAAGTGTAAAGCCGACCACATTGAAGCTTAGGCCAGAAATGGAATTCGCAGGCCTGTTTTGTTGTGTCCACATTCAGCACTGAATTATTTATGTATTTTTTTGTCATGTCACACTCCACTGTGACGGTTAATATGAAGCTCATTATAAAAAAACTACAAATTCTTAAAATCCTTATTGTCTACTTTTTCAGAAATATTTGTTTTTACCTTGTCATCTAGGCGCAGTATATTCATAGAAAAGTTGTAAGCAAACAAATGTTTCAAACCCATTCATACTCAACCCACTGAACTGGACCCATTTCAGCTGTATGAGATGCCCCAAGTGGTTGTTCATAAGAATCTAAAATTTGAAGGCGTTATCTTCAACCGCTAACATTCTCTGTAAGGTTATCGATAGCAGTAAAAATAATTAGCTTACAACTGACTGAAAATGGCTGACAAGTCAAAATACCAGTTCAACAATGGTCACATCATGCCTGTACTTCAGCTTTCTAAGAAGCCAGTCTTGCATACACCCACACGGCCTGAGTGACGTGTCTCAGCCTCTGGTTTAATTTGACACCGTTCACATGGAGTCTATTTCTGCGTTTTCATTCCCCTCGGCTCTTAAGCACAAGGCCCTTCTCCGTGGAGATAGGACAGGACGAGACATTTTATTGAAGAGCTTTTTATAGGAGGCGAGACACAGACGATGCTGTAATCTCATAGGCTGACTGTCTGCATCATCTCATGACCTGTCCGATATCAGCCTGGGGTATTGTTTAGTAAATACAGCATGCACTGACAGTCAGATACTATGAGCATGTATTCCCATTGGCTTCTCATTTATCCAATGAGATTTTCTCTCTTGCGCTTGGTGGCAGTTCAAGGTCAGAGCACACACACACACACACAACAGGACTACAGGCTGAATATTGAGCTGGCAGAGAGTAAAAATTTTGTGTGTTTTGACCATTATGATGATTACCTCTCTCTCTCACTCACACACACACTTGTCACAAACAAAAGGAAAGTGTAATTGTAGTGTAACACTGACACGTCTAAGCCACATGAATTTTTTTTTTTTAATTATTAATGAATTTTTAATGAATGTTTTCCTCTCCTAGAGTTAAATCATTAACTTTACAGTTTTCAACTAGATCCAATTAAATTTTTTCTTCCGGTTCCTTCCAATTTATTTACTGACTGACGGAATAATATTTTTTCAAAACTTCTGTTTTTACAAAGCTTTTCCAAAGCTACAATCAAGTCATTATCACTGTGCTTTACAGTGCTGTCTGCTGGATCCACACCACAAAATATCCTAAAGCCAAGAGTTTTAATCTCAACATACTTTGCTCTATAAACAAAATGTTCTGCCCTTTCTTTTCTGTGGTGTTTCGGTGGTTGCTCATGGTACCGTGTGTAATTCTGCAACAAGAACTTTTACTAATACTTTCCCTGCCTCTGATTCCTAAAGAATAAAAAAAAAAAAATTGAAACGGAGAACTTGTGCATCATCCCTCAAGACTCCTTCAAAGCACAGAAACTCTATCCTTTCTTCTTCTATGAAAACATAAACATGGTGTAGGTGGATTTCTTAAAAGCCACGCTTGGTTTTTAGCCCAGCTCTGCACAGAATATTAACCAAACTAACACAAAGAGATGATGTTCTCGAGTCTTTCCTCACTGCCAAGAAATGACGCTACCAGGCACGAGGGTGCTCCAGGACTCAGTGGGCTCTTTCTGACTCCCATTTTTCTTCTCATTCCTGTCCGAATAAAACCGCATTTACCCAGACCCCCCCCTCACCCTGGTGCCTCGATGAAACGGGATCGTCTTCCTCTAACACAAAAAGTGTACTCGTCTGTACTCCTATGTGCTGAAGTTGTTTTGTTCTTGTTTCTCTTAAGAATGGCTTCCCCATTAAGGAAAAGGCTTCAAAAGATACCCAACCCAAAAAGGTAAAAACTCCTCTTTTAGTCGGTTCATCCATGTAGGTCATCCTCATTTGGTAGTGGATTTATGGGCTCCGATAATTTATTGGATTTTATTTATTTATTTATTTATTTATTTTTTTGAAGGGCACCGCTAGATTTTCAGTTGCTTAAGTGGTTTTGAAAAGGTTCACGTTTTCTTTTGTCAAAGGGTGAAATCTGCAACTTGGCAGTAGTTAAGATGTCAGAAGTATTCATCACTATTTTGGGCTGACAGGTTGTGTGTGTGTGGTTGTGTGTCCCCTCTTTTCCCCTTCATTCTTAGCATTAATAATCCTTTCAGCCGTTAGGTCTAAAGCTATTAATGTCATTATCTTGCAACTCTAATGCCAAAGACAGTATATCAAGACAATGATAATTTGTTAATAAGATCACGTGACCATAAGGAGAAAAAATGGAAAGTGAATATCAGTTAAAGTCTTAATGTTTAGGCTTATAAAAGTGTCTTGTTTTAATTCAGAACACATCTGCAGCCAGTTATTCCCTTTCTTTGTTTTTTATTTTTCACTCATTTTCCCCTAAACATTTCGTTCTAAACATTCTCTTTATTGTTTTTTTTTTTTTCCTTTTATTATGGCTTTTAATTTCAATAAATTTTATGTGTATGTGTGTTGTCATGAATACTTGGTTTGTAATAAAGGATAAAATGGGAAAGAAAAAATATAAATAATTACAAAAAGAAAAAAACATTGGTAACGTTATTTATTTATTTATTTATTTTAATTGTTATTATTAATTATTATTATTGTTCATTATTATTATTTATTTATATATACTTATAGGTCTCTTCTGATGGCCAGCCCCCCCAGTCAGTGGGTCAGTCTCGCGTGGCTGCAGTGGGGCCATACATCCAGTCGTCCACCGTTCCACGTGGCCCAGCCAGACACGAGTTGTTGAAACCCACCTACCCCGATGGCACTGCCACACTGCCACCTCAGGACAAGAGCACTGGCATGGTGTCTGCCCCAACCAAACCTGGCACAGGTACATCACATACACTCCACACTCACTGTCACTGAAATCATCTCACCAGCTCACCTAATGAAGTGCAAAAGCTGTGCGAAAATGTGTACTGCTCTAAGCAAAGCCAACTCTGTTTGTAGTTTAACTGAAGGCACATTAGGAGCTCCGAAAGGTGAAAATGTGTGTGTGGTGTGTCCTGTGACTTTGAGGTTTAGTTTGCATTTGCCACAGGGGAGGAGAGCTCTAGGACGGCTGCTGTAACACGGATACACTACGCCTCTGATGTCGCTCTCAGCTCAGAAGGTTGCCGCCACATGAGTGTGTTGTGACGCAGTGATCCACTCGACTCCTCCATTCTGATTCCACCGCTCTGTTACTGTTAACACTTTCTATCACACAACACATTCACACGAGGAGGGCTGAGACGTGAACTGCCTTTTATGCAACATCCCAGAGCAGATGGGGCTAACTGAAATGGGGCCGAAATGATTGACAGGGGCGAGAGTGATGCCGTCCTGCCCACCAAGAGAGATCTTGGGCTTGAATTTGCTCTCTCAAGCATTAAGGAGACGCTTCATTTTTTGCTCTTTGGGCAATTAGGCATATATTTTTTCCAGCCCCTTTCCTGTTTTAATGTGTAATGACATCACAGTTACTGAGTAACACAGTGCATTTAGTTGGTCAAAATAGTCTGCATCCTGATTCTGAATCTGAATTTCACAAAGAGCTTGACAACTTGATATCAGTGTGCACATTTGCAGGCAATCAAGCACCTGGTAGTCATTTCTTCCTGGCATGTAAAATTCCTACAACAGACACAAGCAGCACGACACATGATGATCCAAATGGCTCTCCCCAGTCAGTTTATTCAGATGTGGCTCCTGATATCCTAACTTTTTTTAAAAGGACTTTATAAAAGGATGTTATTGTGTGTTTTTGTGTATATTTGTTGGTGTAATATTTTTTTCCTGCAGACAAAGTAGTTTTGTTGCTTTCTGTTAAAAAACTGAGTTGCTGGAAAATCAGCGTTAGTATGGACAGTTTAAAAAAATCAAAATATTAACAGGATTTCAATAGCTCAACCGAAATGGCCCTGGCATGCTGGTCTCCAGATGTTTCTTCATGCAGAAGCAGTAGCTAAAGTTATTCTGATTTGTGCAGATACAGTGTCAGGGGAAAGTTGCCAGGCCGATTTGTCTCCTAAACACAGCCCTGTATTCGTGTCTCTGGTTTTGTTGCTGTATTGACTTTGAAGCTGTATTGACTGAATTACTGCCGTGTTCAGTATTGTGTTTTTATTTTTTATTTTTTTTTAGAAGAAATGTTCTTGCTTAAGCCGTTGAAAGAGCTGTGGGCCAAGAGAAAAGGTACCCAGATGTTTTGCTGTGTCGGCTTTTTGCGTGCGTGAGAAAGAAGCGTGTTTGAGTTGAGCTGTGATGAAACACAAGATTCTGTCTAGCGTCTAAAGTTATAAAGCACACAGCTATATAAAAGGAGCTCTTCTGGTTGCTGTGTGAGAACAGCATGTCGTCTCGCCAGACTTGGAATGCAGATCTTTTCGGAACGTTGTGTTCAAGCTCTATCTATACACCAACCCATTATCTGAGACCGTTTTAATTAAAAAGCCCTTCAGGCTGTCTGTGATTAATGCTCAGCTTATCTGGGAAATGTGACTGAGAGTGCAGTGTGCAGTGCTGAGAGCCCACTGGTGGTTGTGCCGTGATATCAAAGTGATTCTTATTATTTGTAAAGTAAATGCAGTGACTTGTCGTTCTTCAGGCCTGCAGTCATCAAAGGTGCTTAATGTGTCTGACTGGAGCTCACCTCCATCAGAGTCCAACACCAGCCATGCCTCTTCCACTTTACCACGCCTGCCAAGCCAAATGCCAAGCGCAGAGCAAGGTGACTGCGCTCACTATTTAATAACACCTATTCTAATTATTCGTAGTATTATTTTTCTCTTAGTGGAAAAGCAGCCCACGTTACTCTGTATTAAAGCTTAAACGCCATCTGATCAGTTTATTTAAACAAGCACCTTAGTGCATATCAGGTTTAGTTAGACATAAATCATTCATCTAGTTGAATAAAAAAATCTTTCACATGTATTATTTTATGGTTGGTGTTAGTCTTGTTCTGTTACATCCAATAAACCTCCCGAAGAGCTCCACTGATTCCAGCTGTGACCCGCATGCTAAAAAGTGTCCTTTTCTCCTGCCCCTTTTCCCCCTGCAGCACCAGATGACCCAGACGTGTTGAAAAGAGGACAGCAGGACCGCAAGGTGCGTCCAATCTCCATGTTTGAATCCACCGTGCCGTCCACAGCCTCTTTACGCAAGAACCAGAGCAGCGACGACCTTGCGAGAGACGCCCAGGTTAGTGTGGAAAGTCAAACACAAGCTTAGTACACATATCCAGTTTGTGGAATGGGATTTTTGTTTATCATATGTTAACCCTTTTAAAACTAAAACTGTTGGTGTCTAATACGTTTAGATAACAGTCCTGTAGCAGTCTAATATTTTTGCCTCTAAACTGTTTTTGTCTGAACTTGTTTGCAGAACGCTACAAAAAACCCAGTCAAAGTTCCTCCTCCTGTGCCAAGCAAACCCCGACAGGTCAATCTGCCCTTCCCAGGCGCGGGCACCTTCCCAGGCAAGGCCAAAGTGAACAGCCAGCAGCAGCGCACACCTCTTCCACAGACTCAGTGCAACACTCTTCCTCTACCATCCAAGCAGGAAACCCCACCGGCTGCCACTGTACGACCTTTCACCCCAGAGCCCAAGGAACCTCCTTTGCAGAAACCTCAGACCGTTGCAGCCAGCTCAATCTACTCCATGTATACAAAACAGTCTGCAGCAGGCAAGGGCTTGCAGCAAGGCATACAGGGAGTGCTGAACCGTTCCCACAACCGCTACAACTTTGTTAGCAGTGAGTATCTGTTAGTGTTTTGTTTTAGGAAACAGGGATACAGTTGATTTAAAGGGAACGTGACCACTCCTGTTTTCTTATTTTTTTTTTTTGTAGTGTACGGTAAGCCTGTGATCGCCATGGGCCAGCAGTCCCAGTCACCGCAAGTGGACAACCCCTACATGGATCGCCCTAACGTCCCTGACACAGAGCCCGACCACGGCACAAACGGCACTCCAGTGACCGAGAACCATGAGACTGAACGTATCCCGCGACCACTGAGCCCCACCAAGCTGCTGCCCTTCATCTCCAACCCGTACCGCAACCAGAGCGACATGGACCTGGAGGCGCTACGCAAGAAGCTATGCAATGCCCCGAGGCCCCTTAAAAAACGCAGCTCCATCACTGAACCCGAGGGTCCTGCCGGTCCCAACATCCAGAAACTTCTCTACCAGAAAACCACGCTGGCTGCCATGGAAACCACAGTTAATCCTCCTAGACCTGCAGAGGAGGAGAAACCAGCGCCCGAGCCGGTTAGCACCGAACAAGCAGAATCTGAAGCTCCCGAACAGCCGTTTGCCGATCCACTGCCACCTATAGACGTCCTGAAAATCGACGGCGAGGACTTCATCCCGCCTCCACCGCCTGCTCATCCTGCTCCTCGGCCCGATGACACTCTTTTAAACCCGCCTCCCCCTCCTCCTCCTCTCGAGGTCGAAGAGCCGCTCCCGTTACCCGCTGAGAGCTACGTGGAGGAGTTCCCTCCTTATCCTCCTCCTCCTTATCCAAGCGGTGCTGAGCAGGAAGCTCTGGGGGATGACACATTAAACATGAAGCCACCAGAGGTCATGGGACAGGTACCTCAGCCACCAGTGAGTCTCAGAATGCTTTATTTTTCTTTTTTGATGTGGTTTAAACAGCAGCGGTTAGGGTTCAACTGAGGTGAGCAGTGTGTCAAAGCCAGCCTGTGTAAAAATAAATAAATAAAAATAAGTAGCTGAGGCCTTGATGACATAGACGCTGTAAATGCAACCTTGGGATCAGAATCTAATTTGGTTTAAATCCCCTAATTGTGTTTCACTTTTACTTCAAAATGTCCTTAGTGTCATTGGCTATGATGAGGCTGAAGAAAAGTCTCAACAAAAAAATCTATCCAGCATTTCCAGTTAGAACTGATGGACGAATTTAGTCTTAAAACTAAAAAAAGTCCTAATTCATTTATTACAGCAAAATATATGGCTATGATATGGAAACACCCTCCCTCCTCCCCCTGTGGCATAAAGATTTAACATTTTCTGACCATTACTAGTTTATTACCTCCTACAACCCACATGATTTCCCATTTGGCCTGCTTATTAGTTGAAGTTGACTAACCTTGCCCTGGGTTACATAACTAATCCCATTAGAGTTTGTTTTGATTAAAAATAGAGAACAGTCTATTTATTTCCCTCTAATTGGATACACTTCCATTGCGTTTGCGTAGGTGGCTGTATTTATCAGAATAAAGCACTTTACAGATGAATGTTAAGAGGTCCGTTCTGCCACGAAAGCCCCTTTAATTCTTAGATGAGGCCCGTGTAGCTGAAATAAATAAAACGACCCATTTCTTATTGTGCCCTTCTTGCACCCTTCTTAACGAACTGTGCTCCAGAAAATCCTGAAAGAGTTCTTTATTTGACGAGAATCAGAACTATAATCGGCTTGTATAATCTTATTAAAGGGAAATCGCCAGATTTCAGCCTCCACACATTTTGTCCTCAGGATGCAGTAGAAAAAGCAGTTCATACGCCGAAGGCTAACCTAGCAGAGCACAAAGTAAACACTTCTTCCAGTGTATCGGGTCGTGAAATATCAGTTAAGCAACACATCTGCTTTCCTCAGGGTAAAAGGACCAATTTGCGCAAGGTTGGATCGGAGCGTATCGAACATAGCATGAGGGTGAAGTTCAACCCATTGGCTTTGCTTCTAGACTCTTCTCTGGAGGGAGAGTTTGATCTGGTTCAAAGAATCATCTATGAGGTTAGTTTGTCTTTTCTTATTATTAGCTTTAAACTTCAATGTCATTAAAAGCCTTTGTTTATCATGTTCAGTGTTGCTGGATTTATTCTTACAAAATTTGCATCACATTTCACAAGTCTACATTTATATCTTATTGAGGTGGAAATTTATTTTTTATTATACAATTTTAGTTGCTGGATTTTAGTTGTAGGAGGCTTTGTAACAACAAAGACAAAAACAAAAAACAATTCTGTACAAGTTTTTTAATCTGTTTTACATTAAAAATATATATATATATATAGGATTTTGTGGATTTTGATCTGCAGGTCGAGGACCCCAGTCAGCCGAACGATGAAGGGATCACCGCTCTACACAACGCCGTCTGCGCCGGACACACAGAGATCGTCAAATTCCTCGTACAGTTTGGTGTCAACGTTAACGCTGCTGACAGCGACGGCTGGTGAGTTTGAAATCAGATCGATGTGTATCGGGAGCTGAAATTTGTATTCTTATCCGTATCAAGCTTGTAGAATAAAAATGAAAGACTGCTGATAAAAAAAAGTCATAAATGCATCACATTTTGAAAACTTGAGTGTAGCACATGAAATTAGACCTGTGTAATATGATGATGATGATGATGTAAAATATCAAAGCTTGCGTTTGTGCACCAGGACTCCCCTGCACTGCGCCGCCTCCTGTAACAACGTGCAAGTGTGCAAGTTCCTCGTGGAGTCTGGAGCGGCCGTGTTCGCCGCCACGTACAGCGACATGCAGACGGCTGCAGATAAGTGTGAGGAGATGGAGGAGGGCTACACCCAGTGCTCGCAGTTCCTCTATGGTGCGTGTGCTCATCTCACTGCATTAACACTCCACATTCCAACACTACGTGCAAACAAATACCAACTAGTAATAATTAATCAGCAAAGATGTGCTTGTTGCACGGGCACCATGTTCACACCTGGCATTAGGATGGATTGCGGGTGATGAATCAGTCGTCATTGCTCAGTGCTAAGAACTGGAAATGCATTGTGATCTGATCACTCAAACCACAGCCAGTAGTGTTGTTTTCTGAGACACATTTGTGCTCACAGATGTAAAATTGTGACTGTGGTATCGTCCTAAAAATACGTAATCATCAAGAGACAGATCACGCTGTCCAGTAGAGCTTTTTGCTTTAAGACTAATGCATAAAAGAGTAGCTATGACAGCATAGGCAAAAGCATCTAGTTTCATTTGTCGTTTCTCATTCACCAATCATTTTGTTAGCAGACCATATGATTAGCCTGATTTGAAACAGGCTGAAAAATGCAGCTGAAGACGTAATAAACGTGTGTCACAGCTTTTCTTTAGCAGAAATCCGATCACAAGTGGTCATTGCAGACGCATTAATAACGTCACGTGTGAACAGCTAAGCGTCTCAGCTGTCCGCTTGTGATCAGATCAACTAGTGCACATGTTAACGTCAGAGCTCCCTTTGTAATTATTTATTTGTGTCGTTTTAGTCCAAACATTAATTGTGTATGGGTTAAGATGTTGAGCTGCTTGATATAGACTGCTTCTGCTACACTGTTAAAACATCTACATTTAAGATTGTAACACGTTGTACTGATTCATGAATCCTATTCCACAGGTGTGCAGGAGAAAATGGGCATCATGAACCGGGGCGTGGTCTACGCGCTGTGGGACTACACGAGCGATGAAGACGACGAGCTGCAGTTCAGAGAGGGAGACTGCATGACCGTGGTGAGGAGAGAGGATGAGGACGAGATCGAGTGGTGGTGGGCGCGCATGGGCGACAAGGAAGGCTACATTCCTAGGAACCTACTCGGGGTGAGGATCTGAACCGAGCAGTTTATACTCATGTTGTGTTTACACAGAGTGAAATATCACTCTCGATCAGAATAGATCGCTTATCCGATCTATTCTCGGGTCACGGGGAGCCTGTGCCTATCTCGAGCGTCATTGGGCGTCAAGGTAGGATACACCCTGGACGGAATGCCAACCCATCACAGGGCGCACACACTACGGACAATTTAGAGATGCCAATCAACCTACAATGCATGTCTTTGGACCGGGGGAGGAAACCCCCGAGGGAGAACATGCAAACTCCACACACACATGACGGAGGCGGGAATTGAACCCCCAACCCTGGAGGTGTGAGGCAAACGTGCTAACCACCAAGCCACTGTGCCCCCCATAACATTAGAGCACTAACTGGATAATTGTTTTTATTTCACCCGTGTCAGAGACGTCACTCTTTAACAATAGCTCTGTTCTGTTCTGTTCTTTGTGCTTTGAAATGACAAACGATTCAGTAAGTCAATAATGTGGTTATAACATGTTAAATGCTGTTCAGAGAATGTACACTAATCAGGCATAACATTATGAGCACTGAGAGGTGAAGTGAATAACACTGATTATCTCCTCATCATGGCACCTGTTAGTGGGTGGGATATATTAGACAGCAAGTAAACTTTTTTGTCCTCAAAGTTGATGTTTGAAGCAGGAAAAATGGGCAAGCGTAAGGATTTGAGCGAGTTTGACAAGGGCCAAATTGTGATGGCCAGACCACTGGAACAGAGAATCTCCAAAACTGCAGCTCTTGTGGGGTGTTCCCAGTGGTCAGTATCTATCAAAGGTGTCCTTCAAGTTCTGTAAGTCCGTTTAAGTCGTGTAAGTTGCGAGGTACAGGACGTAAAGGATCTGCTGCTAACATCTTGACGCCAGATACCACAGCACACCTTCAGGGATCTAGTGGAGTCCATGCCTCGACAGGTCAGGACTGTTTTGCAAGCAAAAGGGGGGCCAACACAATATTAGGCAGGTGGTCATAATGTTATGCCTGATCGGTGTATCTGCTGTTTCTCAGTAATGGACGTCTTCTTTTTTTTTTTTTTTCTCAACAGCTGTATCCAAGAATCAAGCTACGGCAGAGGAGTTTGGCTTAAAAAATTCACCCATAAACGGAGGAGAATCTGTAGGACATCTGTGGAAAATGTGTGCACATACACACGCCCCACAAACACTGGTTCAAGAATCAGAATCGAATGAAGAGACCAAAATATGAAGGATTTTTTTTGTAAGAAGAACAAATAAAGAAAACTGAACCACCTACTGCAGACAGACTCTGCACTTTTCTATACTATGGTTTCAGGTTTTCTTTGTGCTTTTGTGAGTAGATAAACATCTTTTTGCTCTTGTAAACAATGTATACAATGTAGTAGCACAGCTTTGCTGGAACCTCGTCTTTGTTACACGTCGTGTTTTTTTTTGTTTTTTTTTTAACTATTCAGAGGGCTTTAATAATCCTGTTCATTTACCAAATCAATAAACGGTGTAAATGCAGTATGCTGTGGATAAGCTCTGTTTGTTTAAAATGACAGTGTAATAGTGATTAAACAATACAGTTACTGAAACAGATCTCCAGATCGCTTCAGACGAGCGCGCGCTCTTATTAAGCTCCGTGTTCTTACACCATAGTCCACTGAAGCTCTAAAACTTTCGCTAATTAGAGCTCTGAGGCGAGTGCTATTACCATAAGTCAGTATTCGTTTTGCCCTTTTTTTCCTTTTTTTTTTTTAATATAAAACATTTAATGACTCAATTGTTTAAAGTCTAAGCCAATATTTCTTCTTGTTCCCATTCTGCAAAAATTCTTTTTTTGTACTGCATGTAATCACATTTTGTTCTGTGGGTTAAGTCGTTAGACACAATAGTTTTTTCCCCCTTTTCTCCTTATTGTCTAAATTGTTAAGATTTTTTTTTTCACGTATCTGTTTTCTTTTTATATATATTCCTAGTCTTCTACATTGTCCAAGCAAGTGTATTTATTGTGCCTAGTTTCTCATCTCCATCTCATTATCTGTAACCTCAGTCAATTACAATCCTTTAAACACTACACCTTTTTGTATTCTCTTCATTATCTAGAAAGAAATTGTGTAGTCGAGCACTTTTCAAGAACAGGAATGAAAACTTACAATTCTCCACATTCATTTGTTAAGAAGAGACAATAATATTTGGGAAATCTGTTCATTTGTTTTGTGTTGCACAAGCAGTTTACTTTACAGGCAGAAGGTGGCGGTGTTTCATTACTTAATCCCAGTCAGAAGTTTTAAATAAGTGACCTTGTATTGGAAAATCGAATATTTCAGTTATAGTGTTATATAGAGACAGTTAATTTATTTAAGGTGACATTAAATGCACATTGCTGTATTGCCAAAAGTTTTGGGACACCCCTCCAAATCATTGAATTCAGGGGTTGGGCTTGGCCCCTTAGTTCCAGTGAAAGGAACTCTTAATGCTTCAGCATACCAAGACATTTTGGATAATTTCATGCTCCCAACTTTGTGGGAACAGTTTGGAGATGTCCTCTTCCTGTTCCAACATGACTGCACACCAGTGCACAAAGCAAGGTCCATAAAGACATGGATGAGAGAGTTTGGTGTGAAGGAACTTCAGAGTCCTGACCTCAACCTGATAGAACACCTTTGGGATGAATTAGAGGAGAGACTGTGAGCCAGGCCTTCTCACCCAACATAAGTGCCTGACCTCACAAATGCACTTCTAGAGAGGAATGGTCAAAAATTCTCATAAACACACTCCTAAACCTTGTGGAAAGCAAAAAGTGGTGAAGCTGTTATAGCTGCAAAGGGTGGGCCAACTCTATATTACATTTATGTGCATGTAAAGGCAAATGTTCCAAAATTCCCTTTTGGCAATATA